>JAVTVY010027881.1:0-105439 GCA_036873755.1 Hanleya hanleyi
ATGAACGATCAACGAGATTTGTATGAACGATCAAAGAGATTTATACGTACGATCAAAGATATATGAATGAACCATAAAAAAGAGATTTGTATGAAAGATCAAAGAGATTTGTATGAACGATCAAAGAGATATGCATGAACCATAAAAAAGAGATTTGTATGAACGATCAAAGAGATTCGTATGAACGATCAAAGAGATTTGTATGAACGATCAAAGAGATATGCATGAACCATAAAAAAGAGATTTGTATGAACGATCAAAGAGATTCGTATGAACGATCAAAGAGATTTGTATGAATGATCAAAGAGATATGTATGAACCATAAAAAAGAGATATGTATGAACCATCAATATGTACGACCAAAGAAATTTGTATGAACGATCAAAGAGATTTGTATGAACGATCAAAGAGATTTGTATGAACGATCAAAGAGATTTGTATGAACCATAAAAAAGAGATATGTATGAACCATCAATATGTACGACCAAAGAAATTTGTATGAACGATCAAAGAGATTTGTATGAACCATAAAAAAGAGATATGTATGAACCATCAATATGTACGACCAAAGAAATTTGTATGAACGATCAAAGAGATTCGTATGAACGATCAAAGAGATTTGTATGAATGATCAAAGAGATATGTATGAACCATAAAAAAGAGATATGTATGAACCATCAATATGTACGACCAAAGAAATTTGTATGAACGATCAAAGAGATTTGTATGAACGATCAAAGAGATTTGTATGAACGATCAAAGAGATTTGTATGAACGATCAAAGAGATATGTATGAACCATAAAAAGAGATAAGTACATTGTATGAACCATCAAAGAGATTTTTATGAACGATCAAAGAGATATGTATGAACCATAAAAAAGAGATAAGTACATTGTATGAACCATCAAAGAGATTTGTATGAACGATCAAAGAGATTTGTATGAACGATCAAAGAGATTTGTATGAACGATCAAAGAGATATGTATGAACCATAAAAAGAGATGTGTATGAACGATCAAAGAGATTTGTATGAACGATCAAAGACATTTGTATGAACATGATGAACGATCAAAGAGATTTGTATGAACAAACAAAGAGATTTCTATGAACTGTCAAAGAGATTTTCATGAACTGTCAGAGATTTCGATGAGCGGTGAAAGGGATTTGTATGATGGATCAAAGAGACTGATCGAAGAGATTTCTATGGACGATCAAACAGGTTTGAATGAACGATCAAAGAGATTTCTATGATCGATCAAACAGATTTGTATGAACGATCAAAGATATTTGTTTGAACGATCAAAGGGATTTGAACGAACGGTCAAAGAGGTTTGTATGAACGGCCAAAGAGATTTGTATGAAGAATCAAATAGATTTGTTTGAACTATCAAACAGATATGTATGAATGATCAAAGAAATTTGTATGAACGATCGAAGAGATTTGTATGAACGAGCAAACAGATTTGTATGAACGATCAATTAGATTTGTGTGAACGATCAAAGGGATTTGTGTGAATGATCAAAGAGATTTGTATGAACAAACAAAGACATTTGTATGAACGACCAAAGAGATTTGCATGAACGGTCAAAGAGATTTGTATGAACGGTCAAATAGATTTGTATGAAGGGTCAAAGAGATTTGAACGAACGGTCAAATATATTTGTATGAACGGTCAAAGAGATTTGTATGAACGGTCAAATAGATTTGTATGAACAAACAAAGAGATTTGTATGAACGGTCAAAGAGATTTGTATGAACGGTCAAATAGATTTGTATGAACAAACGAAGAGATTTGTATGAACAAACGAAGAGATTTGTATGAACAAACGAAGAGATTTGTATGAACAAACAAAGATTTGTATAAACGGTCAAGAGATTAGTATGAACGGACAAATAGATTTGCATGAACAAACAAAGAGATTTGTATGAACAGTCAAAGAGATTTGCATGAACGGTCAAATAGATTGTATGAACGGCCAAAGACATTTGTATGAATGGTCAAATAGATTTGTGTGAACGGTCAAAGAGATTTGTATGAACGGTCAAATAGATTTGTATGAACAAACAAAGAGATTTGTATGAACGGTCAAAGAGATTTGTATGAACGGTCAAAGAGATTTGTATGAACGGTCAAATAGATTTGTATGAGCGGTCAAAAATATTTGTATGAACGGTCAAATAGATTTGTATGAGCAAACAATGAGATTTGTATGAACGATCAAAGAGATTTCTATGAACGGTCAAATAGATTTGTATGAACGATCAAATAGATTTGTATGAACGATCGAAGAGATTTGTATGAACGATCAAACAGATTTGTATGAACGATCAAACAGATTTGTATGAACGATCAAATAGATTTGTGTGAACGATCAAAGGGATTTGTGTGAACAAACAAAGAGATTTGCATGAACGACCAAAGAGATTTGTATGAACGGTCAAGAGATTTGTATGAACGGTCAAATAGATTTGTATGAAGGGTCAAAGAGAATTGAACGAACGGTCAAATATATTTGTATGAACGGTCAAGGAGATTTGTGTGAACGGTCAAATAGATTTGTATGAACAAACAAAGAGATTTGTATGAACGGTCAAAGAGATTTGTATGAACGGTCAAATAGATTTGTATGAACAAACGAAGAGATTTGTATGAGCAAACAAAGAGATTTGTATAAACGGTCAAAAAGATTACTATGAACGGTCAAATAGATTTGTATGAACAAACAAAGACATGTGTATGAACGGTCAAATAGATTGTATGAACGTTTGTATGAACGGTCAAAGAGATTTGTATGAACGGTCAAATAGATTTGTATGAACAAACAAAGAGATTTGTATGAACGGTCAAAGAGATTTGTATGAACAAACAAAGAGATTTGTATGAACGGTCAAATAGATTTGTATGAACGGTCAAAAAGATTTGTATGAACGGTCAAATAGATTTGTATGAACAAACAACGAGATTTGTATGAACGATCAAAGAGATTTGTATAAACGGTCGAATAGATTTGTATGAACGGTCAAATAGATTTGTATGAACGGTCAAAGAGATTTGTGTGAAGGTAAAGAGATTTGTATGAACGGTGAAAGAGATTTGAACGAACGATGAAAGAGATTTGTATAATCAGTCAAAGAGATTAGTACGAGCAACCTAAGGCAGCAGTCTCTATTATAATTTTTAACCACAATAAGAAAGTTAAGAAATCGTACCAATGACGATATCACTGAGCTCATATCAATATAAATGTCATCTGAAGACAATGGTTGTTGTTGTCGCAAGAATTGAACAAGTGCTTCTGACAATATACCATGATATACACAATCAGTAGTGTGGGAAGGTGTTACTGTTTAGTATTGTACTAAAGTTAGTAAAAGTTACTGTCGCTAACTGTTCAGACACAAAGCGTATTCGAACATGTTTACCGTCTGTAAACACCTTTATTATATATATCAAAAGGTGTGAACACTGGTGCAGTCTGTCCTGAGTGAATAATTAAATAACTCCCGCATTCAAACCTATTTTATTCATTATTCTCCAGTAAGACATCTCGGTGCAGGTATCTGCACGGGATTTGGCACGAATACATAGTCAACAATGTCATTGTCAACATATTCAAATAAAATCTGCCGGTATTATTCGATTGAAAATAAAGAGAGAAAATTGAGTCAGTATTCTCTATTGATCTTTTTAAACATATCGACTGTTTATCATTGAATTTATGCTTAAGTGAACTTACGCCCATGGTCCAGGGTTAATTATCTGGAGAAATCAACAAAAATATTGATTTTGGTTTTCTACGTTGGGGAAATCACCTCGTTAGGTTGTAGAATCGTGTTGGACGACAATACTTAAACAACATCATGCCTATGAAGCTATAACACGAGACAAATATACAACAACAATTTTCTTTGATTTCATTTCCGTATGAACAGTGCAAAAATGTTATAACAAAGCGAAGAATAATGTCAACTGAACGACTTCCGTCCCGGCTTCAAGCACTCACCGCAAATGAAATATCGTTAACACGCTCTCAGTGCTAGGAGGGGTGCCGGGTTGGGGTGGGGGATTTGGTTTAATGTCACACTCAAGGCTTGGTTGGTGGAGGGAGCCGGAGTACCCGAAGAGAACCACCGCCCGTCAGTAACTGACAAACTTTCACACATCCACCAAAGGGGCGAGAACCCGTACCCGTCCAGCGGTGTGAGGCCAGCGGTCACCAGGGAACCGCCTCAGACCACTCGGCCGCCAAGGGCCCCTCAGCGCTGAAATTACTCCGCGATATAAACCTTCCCTCTACCCGCTAATAGCCCTTGTTTCATCAACAAAATATATCACAAATGTATATAATCAATAGCTTACACCGTTAAAGAGGTTAGATTCTTCTCTTTCTCAACGAATATATTTGCGTAGGAAGCGGCGATAGTGTGTGATCAGTCCCAGAAAGTCTGAGAACGTGCATGAGAACTGTGTTAGAGACTTCGAACCCTGTCAGGGGTCTAATGACCCCGGCGACGAGGTGGAGATCATAATAGCTATTTCATCATTCAGTGACCATGATACGTACATGACGGATGAATTAATAGAATATCCCAGTACAACAATATAGCTGATTTGTTTTCAGGATCGACACAATCCACAATAATTTTCGTCCTACTTCAGTGAGACCGCATATTGGATATTTGAACATTTGAAACTCTTTTTCTGGAAAATATATTAAGGCCATTAAATATGAGTGGGGGCTCATGTAATGGCCACATATATCCTGCTCGTCCCTACTTCCTCTGAACACGTCATACACTTCAATAACAGGTTTTATGGGAAAACATGGTAATTGTTGGGCAACAAGTCAAGAAAATCTGACATCATCAGTGTTAATAGCTTAACATATCATCTCACATGTGGTAGGTTGTTAGCAAATTTTGCATATGACCTCTGAGCCGTTCAATGGGACTTGATGGCCCTTTAGTCCTTCCTTTTTCACCTGTCAATTAATCAACGCCATCTATTAAACGCAGAATATAAAGGAGGTAAAGATGCCAGCGTAGGCTATTGACAACAAGACATATGAACCCACAGGCCAATATTCGACTGCATATCTAAAAAAAATACCACAAGAACAATAAAATAATCCATGTGCTGAATTGCATCGCAGCCAATTTTTTTTTTCTGTTCATGTGGACATCTTGAATGACATGATCTATGTCCAGTTTGACATCCAACAGTAGCCAAAATTCAACCTCTGTAATTCGTCGGCGGATCCGACGGTCATAGAACTCATCAGTTTTCACCAGATGTGAAGATAGAGGTAAATTCCACTAAGGGTTGTTCCAAATTTGTATCTAATCCCGCTTAAGCCTGTGATAGGGGCCGTGTGGTCTCTTCAGGCCGTGTAGTCACTCCAGGCCACTATGGTCACTCAAGGCCGTGTGGCCACTCGTACCGTGTGCTCACTCCTAGCCGTGTGCTCACTCAAGGCCGTGTGGCCACCCCGTACCGTGTGCTCACTCAAGGCCGTGTGGCCACCCCGTACCGTGTGCTCACTCCAGGCGTTGTAGTCACTCCAGGCCGTGTGACCATCCCGTACCGTGTGCTCACTCCAAGCCGTGTGCTCACTCCAGGCCGTGTGCTCACTCAAGGCCGTGTGGCCACCCCCTACCGTGTGCTCACGCTAGGCAGTGTGCTTACTCAAGCCCATGTGCTCACTCAAGGCCGTGTGGCCACCCCGTACCGTGTGCTCACTCCAGGCCGTGTGGTCACTTCAGGCCGTGTAGTCACTCCAGGCCGTGTGCTCACTCCAGGACGTATGCTCACTCCAGGCCGTGTACTCACTCCAGGCCATGTGCTCACTCCAGGCCGTGTGGTCCGTCCAGTCGTTCACCCTCTGTACATAGTCATTTTGACCAATATATTAACGAGGTGGGGAGTATACACTTGGTCAGCGTAGGGCCTTACAGAACGGATGAATAAAGTCTTGTACCTTTTAAAATTCCACCAAATATGCTGACAGATCTATATTTATTTTTCAAACTTTGTATCTAATTCCGCCTAAGCCGACGCCATGCCATGTTATCTCCTATTGTATCTGTATATGATGAAATACTGCTAATGGCCCATACCATAAAGTATTGCATGTGGCGAGGCAAACTCTACCGTAGTAGATGTGCCAAGGCAGTCTTCTTTGTGCACTATTTCTTCTCGGACATTCACCGTATCTGACAGTTCACATAAACATTTTACCACCAGTCCTCATACGATCGAAAAGAATGCAGAGCGGCGTAAGTGTTGATATTTACCGAGAAAGATATTTACCGAGAAAGTAATCGGTCTAAAACCTTTACTGCACACACCAGGGTCCAATGATGGTACGTGAATTTTCGATGCGTCAACAATCACGGGAATTGACAACTATATAGATCCAAAAACGCAGATGGTTGTCTACCTTTAATGCAAATTACAGCCCTATCCAACAGTATATGGTTTGGTGAGATCCCGGTATAGAGTATGTGAACTAAGTAAATTTCGATATCAGACGCATATATTACTGCTGAGTGAAACCGTATCATGATAGATGAGTTGATGACGGAGACAAATGGGGATGCAAGGAAAGAATTATCAGTACGAATATTTGGCGGTCATGTTGGGGTAATCCACAGGGGCGTCACCAGTCTAGATTACTGAAGGCGAAACAAAAGGCACACGTATTGCCACCTTCCTATACTACGTTCTATTCAGCAACCCGTTTGATCGTGAGTAGGATGCGTTGGTGGGCCATCATATTTACCCTCGACAAATTCATGTGTTCATGAGAGCGTTATGGACGCGGAAATCCCTTAATGGGCGACGGCTGAATATTGAATGACGAACTAGATGCTCGTATTATGGGAAATTCCAATCTATATGAACAATATCGTCTTAGTCACACCGGATCATGGATTGAGTTACAACTGAAGACATCTACAGAGTATTTTTTTTTACATCATGTGTAACTATAATATTTAGGAATTGGCGTTATTTCGTGCAAAAGTTAAACAGAACGAAAAATTATAAGAAATGACAATTGAAATTATGCAAATTTTAGAGAAGAATGGAATATTGTCTTGAAGGGATTAACTTCAGTGTATTTCATATAGACTGCATGTCTGTTTTACTTTCTTGAGACCATGACATGAAATATATTATTTTATAATCTGCAGGTGTTTTTCGCTGTTTTATTGGTCAGCTATTGATGGCCGTGACTTCTGGCAGAAACTGCACGTGTGTTGGCATATCACCAAATAGTTTCAATAACACCCGAGTCTAATGGGGTTAAAATTCAATTTATTGACTGATATGAAGGATAATTTTTCACAACGGTTTCTTAAGGATTTCAGGTCACAATAGACCGACGTCACAATCATAAAGATAAACTGAAAGAGAGAACAGTCAAAAGGCAGAAAAGAGTTTAGGA
This sequence comes from Hanleya hanleyi, assembly GCA_036873755.1. Taxonomy (NCBI): domain Eukaryota; kingdom Metazoa; phylum Mollusca; class Polyplacophora; order Lepidopleurida; family Hanleyidae; genus Hanleya; species Hanleya hanleyi. The sequence goes on from JAVTVY010027881.1 coordinate 7,451, forward strand.
TAGGCATAATTCATATATACATTCAGACTATATTCTTCTTCTTAGCCACAATATAGAAAAGTTAAAGAAATCATATCAATAAAAATGTCATTTAAATCATATCAATATAAATGATAATAAAAACTGACGAACAGTTTCGATGACATATGATTGTTGTTTTCACAAAAAGTGAAAAACCTGTCATCGCTTCTGGCAAAATACCACCATATTGATATATGGTGAGTATATTTATACAGTGATTAACAATAAATAGCGTTGATAACTTCCTAGACACAAAAGGTAGGCGAACATACTATATATTGTCTGTGAACACCTATACTAAATGTCATTTAAAAGTTATGAACACTGATGTAGACTGTATTGGTGAATCGCCTGTTTCAACATGTTCAGTATAATAATGCTCCAGTATAAGTGATCTCAGTGCATGACAGATTTTTTGTTATTTGGATTTCGGCACAAATAAAAAAATCGGGCAGCGCTGTCAAGAGATCCAACAAATGTAAAGATCATATCAATCAATGTTTGTCAATTGAATGTTTTGAACATATATTATGTTATTGTTGATCTGCAGATGAATTAAACGGACCCGTAAATGAAACACCGTCAGTTTCGCACGCCCTTACACAGGGTTAAGTGTACGGAGTTACTAATAAACATATTGACCGTTTTCTACATTCAGGGATTGGGCTCCCATAACACCTTGCGCATGGCGTACGAGAACTACTGAAGCGGTGTATAGACAACAACAATTTAATTAGTAGTTACTTTGTATTTATTTCTATATCCGTATGCAATGATATGAAAGTGTTCCAAGTTACTGAAGAACGAATTATGCATTTTATACACAATTTCCTATTATGTGATAAATAAATTCCATGTACCTACTTCAAATTTTGCGATTAATGTGGTATGATTTACGACTGAAATGTTCAATTTTATTTCTGAAAATCATGCGACCCTTCAATGAACGTAACAAGTTTTTATCTCATGCATGAATTCATAGAAAATCATAGTCGTTGTATAAATCGTTCTTAAAACTCTATCAAGGTAGTTAATTTTTTTTTATGTCCCCGTATCTTGCACGAGGCCGACTTTGTTCAAACACTGCCAAAACAAGTTTTATATAACTGATTCAGGCTATCGTTTGTAACCAATCACAAACATCTGACACCATAAATTTTAATATCATAATATGTCATATCAGACTCGGTATGATGTAAGAATTTATTGCGCACGTTAATTTGTTGGCACTTGATGGGTTGTTTGTCCTTCCTTGTTAGCGGTACCTTTCGGTTGATCCTATAGGCAGCTAATGTATATTCAGTCAGATGTCCAAAATTTACGATTAATTATTTGATTTATCGGCTTTATAAAGCAACCGGAAGTATTTCCAATTAATTTATACCTTGGGCGTCTACAGTGCGACCTCTAAAGAAACCAAACTTTTTGATATAATTTTTCTTGTGTTTGCGTTCTTCAAAAACATGTATGATGACATGTGATGTATGATGGCGGTGTAGTCGTTACTTTGGCGAGACAAATGTTTGTGGGTGTGCAAAATTACCATCTTAGATATCTATTTTTTACCTTTTCAGTGAGAGAAATAGTATTATGGTAGATGATCGGATGACATAGGCTAAAGAGGATGCAACAATTTCTCCTCTGGAGATTCGCACCAGGACAACGCATTAGCCGATAAAATATAATATATATGGAGTGTTTTATTTGAAGACCTCTATACACATCGCTGTGGATATATGGTAGAGCTACGAAATATCACAAAATCGCCGATGCCTGGCGAAAGAATATATTATGAGGATTCGTAGCATATCAAATTTAGCGAGGTGATTGTGTTTTATAATTTTGTATCGGGCGAGAGAACGACTTCTTGTCTCACGGCTATTGGTATATTATATTATTTTGAGTCAGTGAGTGAATGAATATGATTTAAAGTCGCTTTCAACTATATTTCAGTCATATCACGACGTTGGGTCTGATTCCTTTTCACACCGGAGAACCACACGGGTGGGCTCCTATTCCTTTTCACACCCGGGAACCCCACGGGTGCCTCACTTAGTCGCCTCTTACGACAATCTGTCTGCGGAGCTGAGGCCTATTCTTACCATGACCTGCGGTGTGCACAACAACAGCCCAGGTCAATCCCCGGAAGCCCCACGGGGCTATATATTATTTTGATAGGTATATGTACCTATAGCGTATACTACATACTGCATGGTAGTGTTTTATTTCTTTATTTTTCTAGAATATGTGATCAATAAACCAATGTTCGTGAGTGCCTTGGGTCTGATGTCATTCACTCAGTATTTATACCTGGGAGAGTTGATATGAAATATGAACATAACAAAATATGAGTCATTGGTTTGCGAGTGCCTTAGCATCTGATTCGACAAAAGACGACCGGTGGACTGTATACGACGAGTATGGCCGAATTCTGCACATAATCACAGACTTTAAATACGATGAAACATGTAACGTATCTTTAACACGTCCGTCAATTTCTAATATGCGGACATTGGATAATATGTGTACAACCAGTTATGCGGAAATGAACACAATGCCGGACATTCCGCGCTAAATCAACTGCTTCTTTGAGCAGCTCTTTGATGACATGTCCTTGATAACTCCGTTTACGTACATCAATCGAGGAAGATTTTACCGTCGAAAATATTTCAGAATCCTACTTTCCAAACTAATCATCACTGATTTTCTTTTCTGACGAATGAATGTATATAGTTGTGGAATGTTCGCCATTACGTGTAACAATGCGACAAATAAGCTGTATGTAAGAAGTAAATGTATAGCTAATTTATTTGGATTTCGGCACAAGTAAAAAATCGGGCAGCGCTGTCAAAAGATCCAACAAATATGAAGATCATATCAATCAATGTTCGTCAGTTGAATGTTTTGAACATATATTATGTTATTGTTGATCTGCAGGTGACTTAAACGGACCCGTAAATGAAACACCGTCAGTTTCGCACGCCCTTACACAGGGTTAAGTGTACGGAGTTATCAATAACAAATTGACTGTTTTCTACATTGAGGAATTAGGGTCCCATAACACTTTGCGCATGACGTACGATAACTACTGAAACGGTGCATATAGACAACAACAATTATCTAATGCTGTCATTTTATAGCGCTACCCCACTGAAATATCATGCCATTGGCAGACATGACACCCCACTCAGTCACATTATACTGACACCGAGCGAACCAGTGTAGACACTGTTAATGTCCAAACGCCCGTTAATGTCCAAATTGGACATTAACACGCAGCGAGTGCGTGTTAATGTCCTAAGTTTGGACATTAACCGCCTCTTATTGTCCTAGGGCAAATTTGGACATTAGCGGTCGACCTGCAACTGATTTTTTTTCAATATGTACAAGTTGCGTCTTAATGTCCTAACAGTCCATAGTCCGTAGTTCGTTTTTTTACTAATTCAATATCTTGTGGTCATATCGATTCCTCGCAGTGTAAGATGGATATATGAACATGGGCTGTAGTCTCACAAAGCGATTTCGCCCTGTCTTGGTGTTTTTTAAATGTTTTCTTGTGTTCATTAACAGTCCATACTCCGTAGTCCGTAGTTCGTTTTTTCACTAATTCAATATCTGCGGTCATATCGATTCCTCGTGGTGCAAGATGGATGTATTAACACAGGTTGTAGTCTCGCAAAGCGATTTCGCTGTGTCTTGGTGTTTTTTCAATGCTTTCTTCTGCTCATTAAAAGTTCATAGTCCGTAGTTCGTTTTTTCACTAATTCAATATCTTGTGGTCATATCGATTCTCGTAGTGTAAGATGGATGTATTACACGGGTTGTACTCATTCTCAAAGAGAGCCGTGTCTACCCGCGGGAGACCAAAGCGACTCTCATGTAAACTGGTGACATTTTTAAATCTCCAGTCTCAAAGCGAGGCAGCATGACATCACTCGCTCGACCGGGACTATTCTCCCGCGGGTAGACACGCAAAATGGTACATCTTCAGAAAATTTATGACCTAACCCAAAGATCACAAGATCATTATTGTTTAGCATCATCAGATAAACAAGAATAGTACGATCAGACAACATGCAGGCGAAAATACGGTATAATTGACGTAATTCGTTGTTTTCCGCGTTTCAATGGTTGATCTTCAATGCAGAATCTAGGTCAACTAAATTTATGTCTGCTGCTTCAAACGAGTAGGCCATAAATAAAGTTCAACGTTCAGTTTTATTTTTTTAACAACAAAACTTGCATAATGATAGCAACAAAAATATCATAGGGCGTGTGAACAGTACTATGTAGTGAATGAAGAACAGAAATGCTGCAACTGCCTTGCCCTGATCAAGTACATGTCACGCTAAGAACCTGGCATAGGTAATAAATCTTCCGAAGATGTACCGTCTTGCGGTAGACACGGCTCTCTTTGAGAATGGATCGGAACTGCGCGAACTACTTCCTGTATTAGATAACTCGCTTTCACGGCCAAGTATACATACCGACAATAATTTGTTCGCGATTGATATGCTCTGAAACGGAAAGAGTCATTTTCCAATTATATAGCCCACGTTATGTTTAGCAATTCGCTTCTAACTCGGCGGAGTCAGCAGGTCAATGACAAGCCGGATACAGACGGTGAAATCATACGCCGCCTACTCACCCCCCAAATTTTGGGGGGATGGCTCCCATTTACACGTGAGACTCTTTCTCGCAGTAGGGAGTCTCGCGAGACGAGAATGGGGTTGTACTCTCGCAAAGCGATTTCGCCGTGTATTTGTTGTAGGCGCGCGCTAAATGGTCTCAATGAAATTTTGGAACAGAGGCGGGACTGTTTTAGGACAATAACAGTCGAAGTGATACATATCGACCGCTAATGTCCAAAGTTTGGACGATAACATTCATGCTGGCGTCTTATTGTCCTACGTGGGACATTAACACGCACTCGTTGCGTGTTAATGTCCAATTTGGACATTAACGGGCGTTTGGACATTAACAAACCAGTCCTTGTTCTATCCTCTTAATGCTAAGCGTAAGCGAGGAAGCAACAAGTTCCATTTTTTCAAGTCTTGGGTATAACCAGGCCTGGGATCGAACCCAGTACCTACCGCTTACGAGGCCGACGCTCTAACCATTAGACCACCGTATGGAATAATATGAAAGTGTTCCAAGTTACTGAAGAACGAATTACGCATTTTATACACAATTTCCTATTATGTGATAAATAAATTCCATGTACCTACTTCAAATTTTGCGATGAATGTAGTATGATTTGCGACTGAAATGTTCACTTTTAGTTCTGAAAATCATGCGACCCTTCAAGAACGTAACAAGTTTTTATCTCATCCGTGAATTCATAGAAAATCATAGTCATTGTTTAATTCGCTCTTAAAACTCTATCAAGGTATTTTACTTTTTTTATGTCCCCATATCTTGCACGAGGCCGACTTTGTTCAAACACTGCCAGAACAAGTTTTATATAACTGATTCAGGCTATGGTATGTAACCAATCACAAACATATGACACCATAAATTTTAATATCATAATATGTCATATTAGACTCGGTATGTTGTAAAAATTTATTACGCACGTTAATTTGTTGGCACTTGAGGGGTTGTTTGTCCTTCCTTGTTAGCGGTACCTTTCGGTTGATCCTATATAGGCATCTAATGTATATTCAGTCAGATGTCCAAAATTTACGATTAATTATTTGATTTATCGGCTTTATAATGCAACCGGAAGTATTTCCAATTAATTTATACCTTGGGCGTCTACAGTGGGACCTCTAAAGAAACCAAACTTTTTGATATAATTCTTCTTGAGTTTGCGTTCTTCAAAAACATGAATGCTGACATATGATTTATGACGGCGGTATAGTCGTTACTTTGGCGAGACAAATGTTTGTGGGTGTGCAAAATTACCATCTTAGATATCTATTTTTTACCTTTTCAGTGAGAGAAATAGTATTATGGTAGATGATCTTATGACAGAGGCTAAAGAGGATGCAACAATTTCTCCTCTGGAGATTCGCACCAGATTCGCATTAGCCGATAAAATATAATATATGTGGACTGTCTTATTTGAAGACCTCTATACACATCGCTGTGGATATATGGTAGAGCTATGAAATTTCACAAAATCGTCGATGCAAGGCGAAAGAATATATTATGAGGATTCGTAGCATATCAAATTGAGCGAGGTGGGTGTGTTTTATAATTTTGTATCGGGCGAGAGAACGACTTCTTGTCTCACGGCTATTGGTATATTATATTATTTTGAGTGAGTGAGTGAATGAATATGATTTAACGTCGCTTTCAACTATATTTCAGTCAGATCACGACGTTGGGTCCTATTCCTTTTCACACCGGGGAACCACACGGGTGGGCTCCTATTCCTTTTCACACCCGGGAACCCCACGGGTGCCTCACTTAGTCGCCTCTTACGACAAGCTGTCTGAGGAGCTGAGGCCTATTCTTACCATGACCTGCGGTGTGCACAACGACAGCCCAGGTCAATCCCCGGAAGCCCCACGGGGCTATATATTATTTTGATAGGTATATGTACCTATAGCGTATACTACATACTGCATGGTAGTGTTTTATTTCTTTATTTTTCTAGAATATGTGATCAATAAACCAATGTTCGTGAGTGCCTTGGATCTGATGTCATTCACTCAGTATTTATACCTGGGAGAGTTGATATGAAATATGAACATAACAAAATATGAGTCATTGGTTTGCGAGTGCCTTAGCATCTGATTCGACAAAAGACGACCGGTGGACTGTATTCGACGAGTATGGCCGAATTCTGCACATAATCACAGACTTTAAATACGATGAAACATATAACGTATCTTTAACACGTCCGTCAATTTCTAATATGCGGACATTGGATAAAATGTGTACAACCAGTTATGCGGACATGAATACAATGCCGGACATTCCGCGCTAAATCAACTGCTTCTTTGAGCAGCTCTTTGATGACATGTCCTTGATAACTCCGTTTACGTACATCAATCGAGGAAAATTTTACCGTCGAAAATATTTCAGAATCCTACTTTCCAAACTAATCATCACTGATTTTCTTTTCTCACGAATGAATGTATAGTTGTGGAATGTTCGCCATTACGTGTAACAATGCGACAAATAAGCTGTATGTAAGAAGTAAATATATAGCTAATTTATTTTGATACACTCGTAAATCGCAACTGTGGTACTTAACATTATATTTGTAACATTTATATTTTATTAAAAAAGTGTTATATCCATCATTATAGTGCTGTATCAAGAGCAATACAACACTTTATAAGTGTTACATTGAGCCTATTATTTTTGGAATATAACACTTGTAAAGTGTTGTATTGTTCAAAATACAACACTATAATGTTGGATATAACACCTTATCTCCAACACTTTCTAAGACTGCCACAAATATAACGCTTTATATAATCTTGTCACTCCTCCAACTTTTATAATGCTAAGTAAAATACTTTCGTTTTAGGAGCGTAAAAGCTATCACTAATTGGAGAAGCCGAGGTAAGGGGTCTTCTACTAATATCAACTTATTCTATAATGGCATGACAGGAGCACTGGTGTTATATATATGCCTATATAAGATATCACTTTGTATTCAAGATCTCCATGGAGCAAGACCTCAATGGACATGTACATGTACAGTCCCATCCCGATTTTATATTGGAAAGAGGCGAAGTTTTGGTATCAATACATTGGGACTATGCTAGCTATTGTGAGAACCTGAGTCCAGGTAAATCCTAACTCCTCGCAGAGGGTTTATCTGGACATTTTTGGTGATTCGAGCCTATCCCAAGCCTGCAGGTTTTGCTTGGATTTCCGATGTCGATTTCAGCTTGACATCAAAGTAGTTTGGCCCGCGATGAAACTCAAACCTGTCAGATCTCATATCTCGCAGCGGCTTGGCCTGATCAACTAGCTTAGCGTGTTCACTGATTGGATTCATTTAGAGGGACCCCGTTGATCTATTTATACCCAGAGCTCGTATGAGTAACTAACCAAGCCAGTGTATCGATCCTAACAGAGGGATTGATACACTGGCTCGCAAGGATGGGCACTCTACAGAGGGAGGCTTGGAAATGGGATACGTGTACGCAATCAGCAATTGCGAACAAATTAGCACTGCATTTTCTTGACTGGCAGAAATTGTATATCAGTTTGGGACCAAACTGTTCCAAATTGTTCCAAGAGGCAAATGACTTTCTTGACATGACTTGGAATCCAAAAGTTTACGAGCGACTTTTAAACCGGAGCTATCAGCCTTATCAGCTCCGAAGTGAGACCTACATTCCAAGGCTCGGACCTTGTTGCATGGTGGCTATTTTGTTCATCAGTCCCATTTTGAGCACATTAAAAATGAACATTTTTTTCGCGTGAGATGACGTCGTGTCACATGAACACAAGACCGTCGAGCGACCAATTCAAAATTAGACGGTCGATGTCCAAGTCCAATCTCATGGCGTGCAGATAAGGAAGGCTGCTCTGAATGGCTTTTTTCACATCGGTATGGATGATCGAATACGTGCTTGTTCTTGCCTGCAATGTGAAGCCAGTGTGTGGGGAAAATGTTAGACATCCCTGGAACATATCGGGGCCGACAATCCGCTGTTACACAATTTCAGGTGTGTATATCCAAGGCGCATTTCTGATATACCGCACTTAACCGGAAGTATATCGCTTTGAATGTGCCCATATATTATATACATTGCCATAACCTCGCAAGATTGAAGAGTGTTACCAACCTCCCCACAGCACATGCTCCGTTTCACAGGCTCACTCCACCTCGCCCCTGTCCCGAACAGCGGAAGATGACATTTACCACGTGGGTATGACGTAGGGGAAAACCCAAGCACACAGGCTTCAGTTTGAATCCTACCGAACAGCGCATTCAGTGTTGCACATGAGCGAACTACTTTTCATATGCTCTGCCAATATAAACGGGGGAAATGATCTCTAGGTCATTCTGTTTAATGCTAGGTCAACTGGGGTATTGGGCCGGATTGAAAAGCAATCGGACTGTTCGACAAACAAATCGCTTTTACTATACATGATGTCACTTCCGGCGGTGTACTGCTCGGGCGGGAATCCTGTCCGAAAATCTGACAAGTGGCTGGGGTATTGCTATGCCCCAGTAAGGTGGCTGGAGAATTACCTGAAAAAAATTCCAAAAAAAAAGAAAACAAAAAAAGACAATAACTCACAAATTTCAAACTAAGAACGTTGAGCAAACGTTGGAAATAAATATCATTGCTGGTAATGGTACGTGGAACGATGTATCGCTCTCAAATCACTAAGTACGATTTAAGTAACAGTGTTCTATGTGCGCTAACATCTTAGAAATAGGCCATTATCTCATTTCAGAGAAAATTGTAGGTTTTTGATTGGTTAATATCTCTAGTGCACAAGACTTTATAACATTTCAGAGAATATTGTACACGACCAGAAAAAAAATGGTGATCAGACCTGGCCATCACCTTTAAAGGGTTATGAGTTACAGCCTTCACCTTTAAATGGTGATGATTTTGCCTCGTGACCCTTAACAGGTGATGACCTAACTTCATGATCACTCTTCAGAGGTGATGGCCATCATTTTTAAAGGTGATCATAAAAAAGGGTTATGGCTCTAACTAATCGCCTTTCCCTGGTGATAGTTATAACCTTTTTCTGGCTACCGTACTCTGGTTGTCAGTGACGCGCGTGTATTATATCAACGCTGAAACGGACGTTCGGCTTTGTCAGTCTAACCCATGGCTGGGTCTTGTCCTTCGACATTGACCTTTGACCTGCTTGACCTTTCACAATTCCAGTCCCTGGAATATCGTCTCTGATGTATCCACTTGTCAGTGACGCGCGTGTATTATATCAACGCTGAAACGGACGTTCGGCTTTGTCAGTCTAACCCATGGCTGGGTCTTGTCCTTCGACATTGACCTTTGACCTGCTTGACCTTTCACAATTCCAGTCCCTGGAATATCGTCTCTGATGTATCCACTCAAAAAAATAATTTAACTTTCGATGATTTCCTGATTTATTTGCCAAACTCGTGATCCTACGGTGGCTTGTTAGTGCCATGCATTGATTTTTTTGCAATTTTCTGCCTTTTACTAGTTTTCAAGGTTTCACTTTCGCGTTTTCTGTAATTTCTTGCCATTGACATCGATTCATTTCCGAGATATAAAGTTGTTTTCTGGTTTTAACAATTCCTTCTATCCATTTTCAAGTGACTGCAAAAATCGAACAACCATGTGAAAACACTAAAAATTAGCAAAAACATCGAAAAAGTATTTCAACCGCGGCGGAAACTATTTCAACCGCGGTGGAAACTATTTCAACCGCGGTGGAAAGTATTTCAACCGCGGTGGAAGCTATTTCAACCGCGGTGGAAACTATTTCAACCGCGGTGGAAATTACACTGCATTTTCTGTGTTTTTTTTATATTTCTGATGTTTCACGCAATTTTCGAGGTTTTCGCTAATTTCCAGTGTTTTCATGTGGTCGTTTGAATTGTTCTTGTCTCTTGAAAATGAATTTCCAGTGTTTTCGTATGGAAATGGTTGCAGTTTCTTGAAGAGGCTGACAAGAAAACAGAGAAAATGTGAAAGTGAAATCTTGAAAATTAGAGAAAAGCAGAAAATTGGAAAGATCAATGCATGGCCCTATCAAGCCACCGTATGATCCTTTCACCGTAATTTCTTTTCGGGATACATCAGCTTCCTTTTATTTGTCTACTCACAAGAATTAGCGATTTTCAAAATTTAAGATTTTCGGGCCATAATGACCTTGACCTTTGACTAACCGAGATCAGTTTTGTTTTACATTCATCTGTGTGACTCCATGTCTATCCTATATTTGAGAGGAATCGGCCAATTGGTTGAACTAAATAACAAAATTCGAGAGAAGAAGCAACCACCTCGCTGGGGGTCCAATAACACCCCAGCCACCAGTCAGATTTTTGGACCGGATTCGGGGCCTTCGTGCACATCGCCGGAAGTGACATCATTTTTAGTAAAATAGCTGTTTGCCGAACATTTCGATTACTTTTCAATTCTGCATAATACCTCTGTTGACCTAGCGTTGAAAAGAATTATCTGAAGATTATTTCCCCTGTTTATCTGGACAGAGCATATGAAAACTAGTTCGTTCATTTGCAAAACTGAAGGAGTTGTTCGGCCGGATTCAAACTGACCCGTGCGCACGTGGGTTTTTCCCTATACGTCATAGCAACGTAGTAAAGGTCAACTTCCTCTATTGGAGGCAGGGATGGTAATGGAGCCTGCGAAATGGAGCGTGCGCTGTGGGGAGGATGGAGAAGAAGAAGAAGACGAAGAAGAAAAAGAAGACGATTGTACATATCACAGTACTTTTCCAGCTATATCTGACGTGGTCCAAAAAGATGGAATGGACTTTACCGCTTAATTTCTTTACTACATGTATATATTGAACTCGGCTCTATGTAGATCTTAAACAGCGCCAGCGACTGATCGTTCATCTACTTCGCCTCATTCCTTTTGTTTACTTTATTTTGTTCTCATTTCGCTCAAAATAATTGATAATACATATAATCATTTCTGTTGAAAAAACCTTGGGTTATTGATGAAGGGCCATAGATGTCGGTATGTGAAAAGCGGATTACGTTAATCTCACCGGGAGTGTCAAGGCAAGAGATAATAAATACGGTAATTATGATGTTTTCTAAGTAAAAGGTCGCGAATTTTTTTCAGCTGCAACACTTTCGGGTTTTTTTGTTTTTTGTTTGCATCCGAGCAGCATTCTTAACATCATCTGTACCTATACGGTCATGTGTATCAAATGAAAAGAAAAAAACCCATAAACACACATTAACACAAGAGTTATCCTCAAAGAAGACACGACGGAAGTCAACAAGATTACTTGCATACGCCAATTTTCCCAACATAAATTTTCAAGTTCGGCGCTATTGAAATCTAGCGGAACGTAAGGTGTCGCTCATCAATATAGAAGTTGTAGGCCATAAAATCTTACATCGAGCATTTACTATTTACCAACTCTTAAATGCCACTCAAAGCAGTCAACAGTTATCAACAGCGTCAGCAACATTATATATTTCTCTCACTGGCATGCCACTATAGGCTTTCGTTGTCGTTTGCGTCTGTAAGACGACACACAAATGAAAAATGATGAGTTTGACAATCAAACACTTGTGAATGAATTTAGAACTGGAAGCAGAAACTATCGCCGGTAACAGTTCCGTTCAAAGGTGTTCTTTCCCCAGGTGAATGATCTTGTCAGTTTTACACGGAAGTGATTCAGTCGTTCGTTTATTCGCCATGCCGCCCTCAGTTTACTCGTTAAGCATAGCGTCACGAGAACTAAGTGGCGATGGTATCTCGCGGTGTGAACTGAATATTGGGATAACATCCACACACACGCCGGCAGAGAGAGAGACACGCTGGTCTCAATAAATACAGTGATGTCGGAGATATATAACATATACCCAGTGGCTCGCTCGACGTAACAGCAATGTCAAATATTATGAGATACCGCGTCAAAGCTATCTAAAAATATTGCGACGAGCTTGCGATTGAACATGTAGCAAAGAGCACACACATTGACGCCTCGAAAATGGAGAGAATTTCGGTCACCTTTTCGCCTTGTTTGAGCGCACATGATCATTTAGGCTAGGATAAAAATGTCGAGCATGTTGAAGGTATGTTTCACCATTCGTGGATTTTTTTTCCGGTAAGCTCCACGAAAACACAAGAGCATTTCTAGAAAATTATAAAATATTAAGATTGTTTAATCGTAAATAACGGTACCGTGTATGTTGAATGCACCTCCACAATCTCGATTGTTGTATTTGTTAGAATCTGGGAAATGTACATGTATATCCTCATTTATTATGCGTATGATCAACATCCCTTAGTATCGGGGAACAAGAAGAGGACGGGACCTAGCTGGGTCCAAGGCGGTTTGAATGAGCGTAGGGAAATGATAATGTAGTCCCCACACACACAGGGGCTCGTTATCGTTGTTAATTGGTTAAATAGGTTGATTATAGGGGAGGTCGGTAACCTCTTTTATTACCGACCTCGACGCCCCCCCTATAATCAACCTATTTAACCAATTAACAACGGTAACGAGCCCCTGTGCCCACACACACCGAAGGTTATCGAACGCTGTCTTCGATTTCTAACTTATCGAATTTTGTGATAAATATCGGACATTGCCGGCTGCTTAGTTGCTACAATTCAAGTTTTGGTGGGTATAACATGCGACTAACTTGTTGAAATATATCGGGCCCTGATATTTGATTAGATGATATATATTGGGTATATACTCTCCTTTATTAGAGGATATATCGGGTCCTGATCTCCTTTATTAGAAGATATATCGGGTCCTGATCTCCTTTAATATAGGATATATCGGGTCCTGATCTCCTTTAATATAGGATATATGGGGTCCTGATCTCCTTTATTAGAGGATATATCGGGTCCTGATCTCCTTTAATATAGGATATATCGGGTCCTGATCTCCTTTAATATAGGATATATCGGGTCCTAATCTCCTTTATTAGAGGATATATCGGGTCCTAATCTCCTTTATTAGAGGATATATCGGGTCCTGATCTCCTTTATTAGAAGATATATCGGGTCCTAATCTCCTTTATTAGCGGATATATCGGGTCCTGATCTCCTTTATTAGAGGATATATCGGGTCCTGATCTCCTTTAATATAGGATATATCGGGTCCTGATCTCCTTTAATATAGGATATATGGGGTCCTGATCTCCTTTATTAGAGGATATATCGGGTCCTGATCTCCTTTAATATAGGATATATCGGGTCCTGATCTCCTTTAATATAGGATATATCGGGTCCTAATCTCCTTTATTAGAGGATATATCGGGTCCTAATCTCCTTTATTAGAGGATATATCGGGTCCTGATCTCCTTTATTAGAAGATATATCGGGTCCTGATCTCCTTTAATATAGGATATATCGGGTCCTGATCTCCTTTATTAGAGGATATATCGGGTCCTGATCTCCTTTATTAGAGGATATATCGGGTCCTGATCTCCTTTATTAGAAGATATATCGGGTCCTGATCTCCTTTAATATAGGATATATCGGGTCCTGATCTCCTTTATTAGATCCCGGGTCCTAATCTCCTTCATTAGATAATATATATCGGGTCCTAATCTCCTTTATTAGAGGATATCTCGGGTCCTAATCTCCTTTATTAGAGGATATATCGGGTCCTGATCTCCTTTATTAGAGGATATCTCGGGTCCTAATCTCCTTTATTAGAGGATATATCGGGTCCTGATCTCCTTTATTAGAGGATATATCGGGCCCTGATCTCCTTTAGAGGATATCTCGGGTCCTAATCTCCTTTATTAGAGGATTTATCGGGTCCTAATCTCCTTTATTAGAGGATATATATCGGCTCCTTATCTCCTTTATTAGAGGATATATCGGGTCTAATCTCCTTTATTAGAGGATATATCGGGTCCTAATCTCCTTTATTAGAGGACATATCGGGTCCTGATCTCCTTTATTAGAGGATATCTCGGGTCCTGATCTCCTTTATTAGAGGATATCTCGGGTCCTAATCTCCTTTATTAGAGGATATATCGGGTCTTGATCTCCTTTATTAGAGGATATATCGGGTCCTGATCTCCTTTAGAGGATATCTCGGGTCCTAATCTCCTTTATTAGAGGATATATATCGGGTCCTAATCTCCTTTATTAGAGGATATATCGGGTCCTAATCTCCTTTATTAGAGGATATATCGGGTCCTAATTTCCTTTATTAGAGGATATATCGGGTCATAATCTCCTTTATTAGAGTATATATCTGGTCCTAATCTCCTTTTTAGAGGATATATCCGGTCCTAATCTCCTTTATTAGAGGATATATCGAGTCCTAATCGCCTTTATTAGAGGATATATCCGGTCCTGATCTCCTTTATTAGAGGATATATCCGGTCCTAATTTCCTTTATTAGAGGATATCTCGGGTCCTAATCTCCTTTATTAGAGGATATATATCGAGTCCTAATCTCCTTTATTAGAGGATATATCGGGTCCTGATCTCCTTTATTAGAGGATATCTCGGATCCTAATCTCGGTTTATACTTGGTGTAAGAACGCACAAGACAAAGTCTACAATAGCCTGTCTGAGCTCAACAATGCGTCTAGACGTGACCCTTTTCAGCTGCACAAAAGCCTCAACAAAAGCCTCAACAATGCGTCCTTACACCAAGTATCGACCCTAATCTCCTTTATTAGAGGATATATATCGGGTCCTAATCTCTTTTATTGGAGGTTATATGGGATTCTGATCTCCTTTATTAGAGGATATCTCGGGTCCTAATGTCCTTTATTAGAGGATATATATCGGGTCCTAATCTCCTTTATTAGAGGATATATCGGGTCCTAATCTCCTTTATTAGAGGATATATTGGGTCCCAATCTCCTTTATTAGAGGATATATCGGGTCCTAATCTCCTTTATTAGAGGATATATCAGGCCATAATCTCCTTTATTACAGGATATATCGTTGCCTAATCTCCTTTATTACAGGATATATCGGGAATATATCGGGTCGACCACCTCAGCTTCCAGCTTAATGGAAGATGAGATGGTCGAGTGGATTAGATCGCTTGCATTTACTGCTGGCGATTTAGCGCCAAACTCTCAGGGTACGAGTTCGAGTATCGCACGGGGCTGGCCCATCCACAACTGCATAATTTTGTGCTTTGCCAAGAAAATGTCATCCCCAAAATAATAGAATATAAAAAAAACTCATGCTGAACTATTAACCCTATCTGGCCTCTCTTACCCCTTGCGCTAGGGGGCTGAAACTTACCACACTATACCCTTGAGTCAAGATCTACCAGAAAATGTAAAAAAAAAATCCAAGATGGCCGCTTTGATGACGTCACAGTGACGTCATTTTCAAAAACCGCATTTTTGGTCGATTTGTCGGTCTTATTTTCCGAATTTTTTATTTATGCAATTTCTCCGCAAATACTGCATGATAATTTAGTAAATATTAATGTGATGTGAAATAAAATAGTTTTTGCCAACTTTTCGTCGCAGAAAAGCAGAAATTTTGAAGAAATATGACAAAAACATCACTTTTCTGGTACCCCACGTGGCCGCCATCTTCAATTTACCCATGATCCTCTACTCGGGGGGGTTATGCAAATAGGCTCAAAATGACTCCAATATGATAAACGATAAAGTCAAGGAGTTTCAGCTCTGTATTTTTTGTCGTTCTGGAGATAGCGCAGAAAGTTTGCCCCCCCCCCCCCCAGGCCAGGTAGGGTTAACGGAAAGCCAAGAAAGAAGCATGCACTGCAAGCGTTTACAGTATATTCTTTTTCTTTACGAAACACATCTTTTTGTGCAGAATTGAAGAGAGAAAAAAAAAAAAAAAAAAAAAATTGGCCTCAGAAACGTCTCACGTAGAGGATTACTTTCTCGGGTGAAATTCAATGGTCCTTCATCATCTGCTATTTTCCGGCCATCGATAAAAATCAGAACATCGCGTATCTGTGATATAAGCTTCGTTGACTTGTGCCTTGATTACCGGTATGATACAGGTGATGATTCAACCAGCGGTGTCTCGGTTATCGATAATAAACACCGATGATACGTCCCGTACACCTACAGGCACGCAAATATCCAGTCAATTAACACGTCTGTGTCAATGCGTGGTACAAGGGGACGACTGCAGTCATAGTTGAGCATAGTTATCTTCAATGATGACATAACACCTGGAAGCTGTCACTGGTTAGAGCTGACTCGCTAAATACTGTAACTCCCACGACTGAGTCACGTGATGTGAACACTGGCCTAATCGGAGATACAAATGTTATACTGGTTAGAGGGAACCACCTCTCTGAAATGGAGGTAAAAAAGTCGTTTTTGCATAATGAAATCAAGAATATATCGAACTAAGAAACATTCATCATTTAAAATACGAGATCCACCAACCAGAAATATCCTCTGATACAGGTCACCAGGACCAGTATATTAGGATCCGGTATCTCCTCTAATAGGACATAAGGATCTGGTAGTATAGCAGAACGGAAACTCGGTAGTTTCCGTTCTGCAGTTACGAGTGCACACTCCCATGTCGAACACCATTCGGATTAAAAACAGACCCAAACACCGATTCTATAACTTACGCCAGAGTTGCTTCAGAGGGCAAATGTCTGGCTGATACAGCAACAACAACATTTTCCCAGTTAGACGGCAGATTTTGAAATCGAAAACGAGGCCGCGCTATGTCATCGGTCAACTGAGACAGTCACGTGGTTGTGTATGAAGATTGGGATGGCTCCTATAAATAGTGATCCAATGAGAATGCTCGTCTTAGTTTAAAATGGCGGGGTCGAATGACCAATCACTGAAGGGAAGACAGCTGGAACAGTACCCTGACACTGTCTGTTAATATTTTGATTTAACAGAGTAGCAGAGTGGATCTGTTTCCAATCAGATTGGCTGAAAACTACACTTAATTTGGAGATGAAAGAAAAACATTGATGCACGATGTCGTTCAGCTCCTATCTTCATTTGGCTATCTATGACATAGCGTGCGTTTACGGTTTGAAAACGTGAAGATTGTCTTAACATGGATTGATAAGCGAGTCCAGTTCAAATTAATCGAATATATATTTTCTTACCTCACGCATCTCTTCGAACCACCAACAAACGTGCTTTGTTTTGCAAAATAAAAAAGAAGATATTTATCACAGAGCCTAAACAAAATACGACAAGAAAATATATAAACTATTCGAAATGAAAATGTCCGAAATGTGTCCGCGTTTGCAAACATTCGCAATAAAAAACAAATTGTGATCAACAAATGTATAAACATGCTTTGATATTACTTGGCGGCCCCGTTTCTTTTTGACATTGGTGGCGGCCATAACGATTTCTCTGCTTGGCTAGAGGATTCTTCTGAATTCTCATGAAGTATGGACGCCATTTCTCCTCGGATCGTGTCACATTTAGGATTTGGATGTAAAAACTGATTCAGGATAGTTCAGATTTCTATGACCCCGATACTGTCCTGGCACTGCTTGGGCTGTAGACATTTATTACTGTTGGCCCAGCCTCTGAAGAGGAGCACGTGCTCACGTTCGGAATAGTCACGTGCATGTGGGAAATACATTTCTATGATCCAAAAGAACCTGTCATATCTCTAACACATTGAGGGGATTGAGCTATTCCTGTCATTTACTTATACCGTACCTATCTCGATTTGATGAACGCTTCAGTCATTGTCTATCCATTCTGGGAAATCGTTTGATACTGGTGTTTCAACAAAAGATTTTTTGTTCGCAAGCTGTCATTTTGCTTCATTTGTTGTCGTTCTTTGTTCACTCAACATTTCAAAAGATTTGTAATTTGTTGCTCTTGTTAATGTCCTACAGCAGGCTAACAATGTATAATAGTGTTCTAAAAAGAGCTGATCTGTGTTGACCTGTATATCTGCTATATCGTAATTGTTTCGGTTAAACACAAAAATATCCACGAATCACGCGCGTCGATAGAACTGCACAAATCTTCGAATTCAATTGCTCTTTGTGGCATTGAAATTAAATTATATTCCTTCAAACAAACATTTGTTCGTAATCCAGAGATATTTTGTGGTTGCCAACAAATTCATGTCATTTCATATATGATATCATCAATCAAAATGCATAAGGCGGATAAGTACAATAGCTTAGTGTTTTGATGTATGGAATTCGTCAGCCTTATCCTTCAAACTGAAATCAGATTGTATAAGACAGTACGGTGGCTTGTTAGGGCCATGCGTTGATCTTTCCAATTTTCTGCCTTTCTCTAATTTTCAAGATTTCATATTCGCATTTTCTCTCTTTTCTTGTCATCCTCTTCAAGAAACTGCAACCATTTCCATACGAAAACGCTGGAAATTCATTTTCAAGAGACAAGAACAATTCAAACGACCACATGAAAACACTGGAAATTAGCGAAAACCTCGAAAAATTGCGTGAAACATCAGAAATAGCAAAAAACACAGAAAATGGCGTGTAATTTCCACCGCGGTTGAAATAGTTTTCACCGCGGTTGAAATAGTTCCCACCGCGGTTGAAATATTTTTTCGATGTTTTTGCTAATTTTTAGTGTTTTCACATGCATGGTTGTTCGGTTTTTGCAGTCGCCTGAAAATGGATAGAAAAAATTGTTAAAACCAGAAAACAACTTTATATCTCGGAAATGAATCGATGTCAATGGCAAGAAATTACAGAAAACGCGAAAGTGAAATCTTTAAACTATAGTAAAAGGCAGAAAATTGCAAAAAATCAATGCATGGCCCTAACAAGCCACCGTAACAGGGTGTTACTGCATTTCTTCTTATCTCTCAGCTATGGCTTGGCCTTGCGTATATACTTTCTATTTGGATCAACAGTGGAATCTTTGTTTTTACATCACCTGTTCAGTTTGGCGGGGTCGGACGTGGACATGCAAGCGATCGTGATAGTGAGATTGAGTTTGACGAGCGGAGTTTTCTCCTCAAAACCCAATTGTTTTAGTTTATTCTATCTTTTCACACTTTTTTTTAAGTTTACGTATACGTGCCTCCATTGCAACGGCTCAAGAATATTGCGCTCATTTTCATGGCCGACAGAGACAAACATTTTTAAGTGTCGGGTGGGGCGTCGTAAACTGTCCGTGACCTAAGTTGATAAGTACATCCCTCCTCCCTATATGCAATTCATCTTTGACCTTCATTAACAGCACGCGATTAAATCGCCACAAACACATCCAGGAAAGTCGCTAATTGAGTCATATTTTTAAATCCCATGAAGATAACGAGCGGTCGATTTTTTAAGTAAGTAGCTTAGCTTCTAAGTTTGAAAATAAATTATACACAACAAACAATGTACGCTCAATTAATCCATTGATAACCTATGTCCCTTAAACACTCCTTGTTTCCTTTCTTTGTGAAATAAACTTTCAATTTTACGAGATGGAAAGCAAGAATACGGGAGCGGTATCGAGCTTTCCATCTTTCTGTTTTCAAATTGCACGACTGAATGCTGAGTTCTCGATCGTTGCACAACAGAACCTGCATGATACCGGACGCAGATTTAGCAATTGTATGGACGCTCATTAGTGACATCATGAGACAAGAATATGAAAAGGCGATCGCTATACACTGAGAAAAATAAGGTGGTCATAATTGTACCTGAGGTGTCACGCGGCAGTTTCAAGATGGATTCCAGGTTGGTCAAGCTGACTACCCAAGATTATTACGCTGACTACGAATGTGTGGTCAATTCGATTTATCAACCGTCGTAGTCATATTTACCACCGAGGTTGTAAATTATGACTACAATGGTGGTCAGGAGAACCCATTTATGGGGTAGTTCGTCATGTAAGGATCTTCAAACCGAAAACACCGCGTGTGCAATGCAGCTTGCCAGGTAGCCTTTCCAGGTTCAACAAAGGTTCCTTACATGAAGTCGCCTATTGTGTTTTCCTTACATGACGAATATGTATATGTGGACCTAAACGTGGGCATTTTGACCAATTTGACCAACTTCTTTCTCTCAGTGTATACGGCCCATTGTACAATGTAACTCTTTTTAATTAATATTTTGTAGGCTAAACACTACTGCTGCTTTAGTCTGGAATATGCAAATAATAATTTTGAAAAGCTTTAAACAAGGCCATTATTTTCCTAACAAACAATCAGGTTCAATATCGTTCGTCTTCATTGCTTATTGCTTCATTATTTAAACATACCGTACTCGGTTGTTGTCTGCGGGCTGTTTCGATCTGAATGAGTTAGTTTATATGTTCCCTTATACTCAGGTTTTCTTCGCAAAAACTGCATGATAAATTAGTAAATATTCTGATATGAAATAAAATAGGAAAGCAAAAATTTTGAATAATATGTACCACTTTTCTGCTACCCCACATGGCCGCCATTTTGAATTTACTCATGATCTTCTGCTCGGGGGGTCATGCAAATAGGCTCCAAATGACCCCAATATGATAATCTAAAAAGTCAGCTCTCAATTTTTTGTCGTTCCGGAGATAGAAGAAAAAACCCAAACGGAGAGGCGGAAAGTGTCACCCCCTCCCCCCCAGGTCAGGTAGAGCTAAGAGAGTATAATTATCTATGAGACAACCCATGTGATTGATTCCTAATTGTCCTTGTCGTTATTGGATATTACTTCCATCAGTCGGATCATAGCTAGAGGACAATCTCGTGATTTCCGTGTAATACTGCTTAAGAGTACTGATCCCTCCTTCACATACTTTTACACACTCTCTAGAACTTTACAGCTAAAAGTATGCCTCATATAGCTATAGTAATGTACATATTTCTTGAAAGCACATTTCTTAAGGATTCCACTGTTCACTGTAAACCTGTAGGTTGTGAAGATATTCGGATTTAAAATAAATTATTTTAAAATTCAATTTAAATTTTATAAATGGATGTTTTCAAAATAGGATTCAACTTATCATAACTCACTTCATCCTTTCCTGTAGAAAACAACTCCAACAGAGAAATCCGTGTCTCAGTTTTACCGGTATCAATTTTGGTTTAGTTCTCACTCTATTGAATTTAATTGAATATTTCTTTACAAAATCGAGCAACTCACAGTTTTGAACTTCGAAGTTGAATTAAATGTCAATAGAATAAGAACTGGACCAAAATTGACAAAAGTGAGATACGGATTTCCTGTCGGAGTTGACTTCTACAGGAAATGATGATGTAAGTTACGATAAGTTGAATACTATTTTGAAAATAGCCATTTAAAAAGGCAGGCTCACATTTTTTAATTAATTTTTTTTAATCCGAATATCTTCGCAACCTACAGATTTACAGTGAACACATTTATATATTTGGAATCCTTAAGAAGTGCGCTTTCAACAAATATGTACACTACCATAGCGGTA
Organism: Hanleya hanleyi; assembly: GCA_036873755.1. Taxonomy (NCBI): domain Eukaryota; kingdom Metazoa; phylum Mollusca; class Polyplacophora; order Lepidopleurida; family Hanleyidae; genus Hanleya; species Hanleya hanleyi. The sequence continues at coordinate 29,421 of JAVTVY010027881.1, forward strand.
TACTTTTAGCTGTATAAAGACAAATTCTGGAGGATATGTATAACAGTGAAGTGTCTGTGGGAGACCTCAGTATCCTTAACCCTATCTGGCCTGGCTAGGGGGCTGAAACTTACCACACTATACCCTTGGGTCAAGCTGTACCAGAAAATGTAAAAAAATCCAAGATGGCCGCTTTGATGACGTCATTTTCAAAAACGGCATTTTTTGGTCGAATTTTCGGTCGGATTTTTCTAAATTTTTATTTATGAAATTTCTTCGCAAAAACTGCATGATAAATTAGTAAAAATTAATGTCATGTGAAATAAAATAGTTTTTGCCCACTTTTCGTCGCGGAAAAGCAGAAATTTTGAAGAAATATGACAAAAGCTTCATTTTTCTGGTACCCCACGTGGCCACCATTTTGAATTTACCCATGATCCTCTTCTCGGGGGGTTATGCAAATAGGCTCAAAATGACCCCAATATGATAAGCTATAAAGTCAAGGAGTTTCAGCTCTCCATTTTTTGTCGTTCCGGAGATAGCGCAGAAAGTTTGGTAAGGGGGGGGGGGGGGTGTTTCGGACCCCCCCTAGGCCAGGTAGGGTTAAGAAAGGTTTAAGGTTGTTTCACAGACAGCAAGGTATCATCAGATCGAGAACTTTTTCACCACGTGTAATTTCAGGCGTGGCTTCAGAGTTCCCTCAGTGAGGAGTTGTCTGGTGACCGTTCATCACGTTTTATTGATTTAACCTTCTTGGGAGCATCTCTGTAGTTTTACCGGTTCTTGTCCGTCAAACACTGACCTACTGCCGGCGTGTGGACACACACGAGGCGGAACACCGAATAACCATCCTTCGATAAACTCCCGATTCCAGCGAAATCGATTGGTGCCATAACTAAACCCTGGGAATGATGAGTCAAACCTATTCCCAAAACAGAAGGCCTAATTAAATGATTGTTTTAATTTTAAATAATTTGGAACTGAAAAATATGATACAAGTTTTGGTCTCGAATAAGAGGTCGTTATATATTCGTGTCCATGGGAACAGCCTGGGAATATGGATCAGTGTATATGTGTGAAAATTGGTAAACGTATATCGGTAAACATTAAATATATAGGTGATTAATTTTGATCAAAATGGCGATGACGAGCACCAATTGGTTACTCTCGTGGAATCATCGTTGGTCCTAACGCCCCGTCGGACAGAGACTGATTAAATGAGCGTACAAATGGTGGGTAAAGTTAAATTGACAATCAGTGTTATTCCTTCGGACAAAGCAAACCAGGCCAATATCTGATTTGAAACAATTATTCTTTGTCAAAGTGTAAATTGGCTGTTGATTCACAGGTTATCATAGCTGATGACTCATTCATTAGTCTGAGCTGAGACTGAACCATCCAGAAGATTTTCCGGATCAAACCCCGCTTTTATACTTTTTATGCGCTACGAACATCGTTTTTGAGTTTGTACGAGAAAACACTCAAATATTATTTTACGTTGTCACTCCTGACCGAGAACCAATTGAGCTCGACAGGTGAAAATATGGAAGCCCGTTACATACACATGAGGTGATCATATGACCAAACGATAGCGACACAACTTCACATATATAGCAAACTGTCATCGGCTGATGGCGTATGGAAGACCGTTATGATCAAATGACAACGTCACAATTTCACCGAATTGGATGTGTTGTTGGCAAGTGGGGATATGAGTGCATTCAGATCAATAAATTTGTGCAGTCTGATTAAAACCAGATGAAACAACACAAACTTGCTTCCCATCTTATATACATGCCGCTGATTTTAGATCTGATACCGAGGTCCGGGTTTCCGTGTTCAAAAACAGCTCTCGGCAGATCAATGGTCCGTCTCACTTCGCAGCGAGGGAGCGACAGGTAGATCTCATCTTCTCATATATATCTTAGCTTGTTTAAAGTCTTATAAGGCTATAATCTTATCATAACCTTATTTCACGGAACAAAGTGGTATTATCGTGTAAACCATAGTTTCGCCATTCAAGCAAATAAAGTTACTGCTCCTCACAACCTGTACTCTCTAAAAACATTTGTGTACTACCACTGTAACAAAATTGAACATCTACAATCACTGCGCATCTACAATCACTGTCTGTTTTGTAGATGTGCAATTCTGTACAGAACTGTTTTTACAGAGTACATGTGCGTTCTATAGGTGCAAGTTCGACAAAATTCAACTAAGAAGTGGAGAACTGTTTCTATTTTAGCCGATTAGACTACCTGACATATCTGTGGTGCATCTAGACGGATAAACATATTTCAAATTATAATTAAACGAACATACATGATCGATGTACAACAGCGCGGCGTCTTTTTACAACACGTGTTTTTAATATACCATCTTACGCTTTGGATCGGCATCTTGACGTGTTCTATGATTATTGGTTTATTCCGTCGGATTAGAAAAAAAAAAAAAAAAAAAAAAATAGAAAAAAATAAAGATATGTACGCCACAGAATTTAGAGCGGAACCCCTCATTTTCACTCTGAGATACCCATTCTATACCTTCAAAAGCGGAGTGTACCGCTTAGAGGGGCACTATACAGATTGTATGCCGTGGCCATGCAGGTGAACATATATTTTAAGAATGCGCGGTTCTGGTTCTGCTAGAATATATTCCTACTTGAATCCACAAGATCTTTCAAGAAAATGAAAATAATTTATAGGTACTCACTTTACGAAACAAACTTTATACTTAATTTACATCAGCTTTAAATTCTAGAGTTAAATATCGCTCTAATGAAAGATGTCCAAAATAGCACAGTGACCTTGACATGACTCGCCCTATAATACCAGGTATAGGCCTAGATATATTCATTTTAGGCTATTTTCATTTTCTTTCAAATACTGAAATAGTTTCTCCATCGAATTTAATGTTTGCCTTTCGACTCTTGTATGAAAAGAGCCCGGTAAATTTGGGGGCATTTTAAAACTGCATGAGAAAACCTCTCGCACTTAGTTCTCCACCTATTCCCAGGGAGACAAAATAGGTTAATGAAACATCGCTTTGTTTATGAGCCGTGATAACACCATTAGGGTACAAATGTATATACGTCTTACACGTGTTGATACATTTAGATAGCGTTTGTTCAAATGTTTGTTCCGAGATTTTCTCTTAGCTTGAACCGGGGTCGAAGTTTGTAGTATTCGTATTCTCTTGCCATTTCCGTTAATCATATAATTAACCCGTGATATCCTATAGCTAATCTACTGAACTTTGTTTCTTCCTTGTTCTTCATTGTTCTTTGTTGCTCATTAGTTACGATGACACAGCGAGGACCTAGTGCGATCTCATGCATCAGTAATACTTAATGTATGCGCACTGTTTCGCTTTGTTATACACATCGATTTTAACGATATCAGTACCGGGTAACATCATCTCACAATAATGATTCTAAAACTGATCATTGCCAACAGTGAATCGTTTGTTTCATTAACACAAAGTAATTCATTGGCCGAGAAACCGGTGCAGTTCGGAATATCATGGTTCAGCTTTTAGAATTGCTGATATGGCTAAGCTCAGATGTTCCCTGTAGGCTAATATGGGTGACGGGTGGGGGTGCATAGTCATTCGTTCATCGCCTTTCTGTATGGAGGACAATCATTCCCAGTTTGGGAATTTGGGTCCTAGCTTTAGTTAACATATATAGTAAACGGACAAAACTGCATAACATTTAACATCGGCAGAATAATATTGAATGGAGTTGAATTATATCTCAGAGTCTTATTTTCAATTGGAGAAGCGACTCTTAAATTAAGAAGGCCTCATATCATGAAAATACTGTATTTGATAAGAAAAGAAACAGGAAATGAACAGCATTCTGCCGCAGTAAAGTGAATATGGCAAAGTAACTGACCATAGATTTTAGTTCGAATCATAAGTCAGCCGATGACAAATATAACTTCCGAATTTCAAATTTTCCCCGAAAATATTTTTGATAGTTTCCGTTCCAAATTTGAAATATTTCCTGTATCATTGTATCTATGTTTAATTGTTCCGAATTGCAGCGATACTGGATAGGAACTGTTGAACTGTTGTATTATTTACTGACCGGTTTCGACTTGATGCGGTCTATATCTGTGGCCCATATAGGTGTTTGCTGTTGTCATACAATAACAACACCCGCATGTTATCTATCAAAGACAATAAATATGGCTTTTTCCTGTCTACACGTTTGCACTGATGCTTGGGGTATATATATACGAACGGGAATATATGCGCATCCTTCCGACACCGGAACACCGAGGGAGAGAGAGAGAGATAGCGGACCGTCAACTGCAGTTGTTCTATTTTTCCCTGGTACGAGAACTAATATTGACGAGGAAGCAAAATGATGTAGTTTCAAGGTGTGTGTAGTGTCAAGTATAGAATCATTGTCTTTCTGCCATCAAGACTGTTTGCTTTGCTGGACGGTGTAGCCGAAATGTAGCAGGGACATGGGAGAGGGGTTTGAATGTCAGTGGATGAGTTTGTGGTTGTCAACAGACAGGTGTTTACCCGGCATGCCCTCGGCCAGGTGAGAGAGACACCAGATGGAGATCAGAGCCATGACCTGCCGACAAATGTCGCCCAAACATGCTAAGATGGTGATGTTATCATTTAAAGAACACATGCAAATCTGAACAGCACAGAATACAGAAATCAACTCGGGTCACGTGGAATACCGAACCAGAAATCACTTATCAGCTAACATAAAAATATCTTTTGCATTTTACGAAAATATTTCGTACCAATTTGTTATTTGCAGCATGTAGTGGAACGTGCAAGATGACCACCACAGTTGACCACCACTTTTAACAAAGCATCACAGCTCGTTGAGATAGTTTTATTCTTGAAGTGTACGTAGAGACAACTTTGCATCGAAACCGTGATGAAGGACATTACATGTAAGCAGGAGTTCCTAAAACTACATGTAGTTATATGGACCTCTGATGTAAGTCAATCTAGAGATCTTGATATTTAGGAACTGCACACTTATTGATTAAAAATAGTATCGCATAATCGGATGATGCTGTTTAAATTAACCCCAATCTCCGGAATGACAAACACTTGGGAGCTCATTCTCGTCTCGCGAGACTCCCTACTGCGAGAAAGAGTCTCACGGGTAAATGCAACTCGGTAAATGGGCGCCATCCCCCCAAAATTTGGGGGGTGAGTAGGCGGCGTATGATTTTCACCCGTCTGTATCCGGCTTGTCATTGACCTGCTGACTCCGCCAAGTTAGAAGCGAATTGCTAAACATAACGTGGGCTATATAATTGGGAAATGACTCTTTCCGTTTCGGAGCATATCAATCGCGAACAAATTATTGTCGGTATGTATACTTGGCCGTGAAAGCGAGTTATCTAATACAGGAAGTAGTCCGCGGGTAGACACGGCTCTCTTTGAGAATGTTGGGAGCTAACACTCCGTAATTTGTATTTTATCATGTTGGGGTCAATTTGAGCCTATATTTGCATACCCTCCGAGCAGACGATCATGTGGATATTCTTGGCGGAAAAGTGGGCAAAAGCTATTTTATTTCACATCAGATTATTATATACTTGATTTATCATGCAGTTTTTGCGAAAAAAACACATAAATAAAAAATTGAAATAATTTGACCTGGACAGGTCCTATATAGGGGTTAAAGAAAAGTGGACATATTTCACCCCAAACAAAGACACTTCAGAACTGCAGAAACTATAGATTGTGCATATACTGTTCTATATTCACAGCTGCTATCGCAAATATATGCTGCTGTAGTACTGCATTGGGCTATATCTATTTACATTCGCCTTCCGTAGCCACTATATGAAAATCAACCCATCATGCCTATGAGAAATTCTGAATATTTTTGAATAAACGTAGAAAGCTGTCGATATTAATTTAAGATTAAACACAAAGCCACTTCCTCTCACGTTGAACCACATGGACAGGAGAGGAGTCTTGTCAAAACGACTTGGTCCCCTCCACATACCGGGGCACCATAATCAATAGATAGCATGTCGCTTTAAATGTCGAAGTAAGTTCATACTGCATATTGAGAGTTTCCAGTTATCTGCCTGTACGTGTCTGTTCATATGCCATGTATTTATACTTAATGATTCAGGAGATTCTGACTTAATACTAACCAGAAACGTTAAATTAGGCTTTTCTTCGTCTGTAATTGTATACGGAAAATGAATTGTTTCTCTTTTTCCCAAGGAAATAACGCCAGATCGGACATCAGCAGAACGAACCATTTTCTTAAAGAATTATTTCTGATGTCCATTCTATTCTCAGGGGAACATCAGACTGATATATGTTCATTTTATGAAACAAAAGACTTATGGGCTTCAATATACGCCCGCGAGCACCCTGGACTGCATGAAATATTGCAAAAATTTAATTTGGCCTAGAAAAATGAGTGATGATCACCTTCAATAAAGTGATACATCACCAATTACGTATATCTGAATGTGGAAAATCTACAGCTGTAATCTTACGCTGTTAGAAAGATTGAGTCAATCTGACTCAATATTTTTGGATATAGAAGTGATGGACCCAAACGATTTCTACCCAAATTTGTTTAGTCCTTTTGTAGCAAAAGCACAGATTCGCTCGGATGTTTACTTGAGACTAGGCGCCTTTCTGATTGGCCATCTGTTACATTTGTTGCGATTCTGGTATGTTTATTAGATATTTTGTTGCGAGTAGCCAAACTGTGGAATATTCTGATTGGTGGTGGAGTGAGTAACCAATTTCAGGCATAGACGATAAGTGGACGTGGTGTGTTTGGTATCATTGAAGCCCTCTTTATGTACAGTGTCTGGATAATCATATCCGTGACGTCATTCAGCGCATGCGTACTCACGCTGACGTTAATGATTCGGTGTGGGTTTAGAGTACGACAGGAGTTGGGGTCATATTGCAACAGTTGGCGTAAACATCAGGGGAGACAACTTTTATCGATAACCGTTTTCATAGGAATAGAGAAGCTACAACCAAACACACACACACACACACACGGCGGAACTGATTTTGACCGGTTTGAACTGGTTCGTACCGGTTTGATAGTTAATTATAAAATGCTGTCATAATACAGTAACGCCCTCAACACCCACCTTAAATCAGTGACGCACTAAATCTGTGGCGTAATACATGTATCGCACACACACCCACACACGCCTTATACCTATTGCCTTAACGCCTTAACGCAATCAGATGAGAGAGAGAAAATTCACGACAAGCATATTGCGTATTCCACATTATATTATCCCCTCCATCAAGCTGGGGGAGCCGCTGTGTGTATGTTTGCATAACAAGGTTTTTGTCCCATGTATTAGACGCATCGTTGGCGGCTCTTGTCCAAACAGAAATCGCCATTTGTACAATCTTCGGCCATGGTCGCTCTTGTTCCTCGACCGTTTGTCCAGGATACTGCTAGAACAACAGGTTCTGAACAAGCAGTGTACATGATTGGGGTGGCGTTACTTTTGGACAGGACGTCACTTCCGGCAAAGAACTCTTTTCCATCAAAGGTCAAGGATTAAAGGCGAGGTCATGGTGGTAACGTCACTTCCGCGCATGATGTTACTTCTAGTCATGGCGTCGCTTTCGGTGATGAAGTCACTGGGCTACGATGAATTAGTGTCATGGGATATCACATGTAGACCAGCCAGAGCTTCTGAGCTCAATTTCGCTCTCTCGATACCTCTCGCTATGGCATTCACGCGTTAAGACAGACGTTGATGGCCGCCACTGTGTTACGTCTATAAAAACAACCCTATCCGAAGGATCCCCAATTACGTGAGCAGCAGGAGTTTTGTGCCATGTCTGTTGCCACTAGAGGAAGATTAATTTCCACCACATGATGGCTGTACATGGATAGTCCCACATGTGCGGTTAATCATATTGTACATGTAGTTAGTTATATCGTCGCTATATAACCGAAATACTGCTTAACGCTATATTGATTCCTGACTGACTCACTCACTCATCCTATTGCACCATGTAAGCGTCCTGTCTGTGTCTTGTGCGCTGTCCTCAGTGTTTTATAGGGTGGATGGAGGGTGTCTGGTTCCATGCTGCTTCAAAGATTTCTTCTATGAAGTAGCAGAAACACAACTGGGTTGAGTGGTGCTTAGTTGGTTCGTCGTGATATAGCTGAAATATTGTTGAAAGCGACGTTAAATTCTATTCACTCACTCACTCACTCCTATCTGTAGAACGAGCACAGGTAACGTCCAACCGTCAACATGGCTCGTCGTTGCCTCTTGAAATGAAGGGCGATACCAGGCACCTAGCCATCATGAAAACCAAGCTTCACTCGGAAGAGGATTACCCGCAGATACTCTCAGAAAATGCGGTTATATTGCGAAAACAGCAGTTCCAGGACTTGTTGCCCTTACAGTATCGAAGACGCTTAGAGAGGGACCAAAGCGAACGTTCGGTCAATAATGTCTCTAACGGACAAGAGCGAATATGGAGGGCAGTTCCTCCAAAATGGCGGCTTCTAATTGGACAAGAGCGAACACAACCGACGATGCGTCTGATGTACGGACAAACGCATGGATAAGTGAATCGTTACGTTAACGCACTCAACGCGGCTCCCCCAGCTTGGGCTTGATATGGTGGAGGGGATAATATTATGTTTAATACGCAATATGCTTGTTGTTGTTGATCCCTTTCTCTTTTTCTTGTAATATCGGCAAGGATATAACACATTAAGTTATAGGTATAATGTGTGTAGGCGGATCTTACTCTCCAGCGGTTGGGTGATACTGCGTTAGGACGGGTGCTGTGGGCGTTACCTTGTTACAACGGTGGCTATTTCCCGTACTTCTAGGTGTGAAGCCCGTAGAGTAGTATTTAAAACACACAGTCGCCCGAATCAAACGGCATGCCTCTCTACCGGGTGTGCATCCACGTAGATGTTGTCACCGATGAAACGGCAAATTTCGATCCCCACACCTGACGCTGACAGGGTTAGGCCACTCATCTCATCCAACAAAACACATCGAAAAATACCTCAAATGTCCTATCTGTAGAAACAGTACTACCCGCGAGTCTGCGTGCGCCGGATGACATCACTTTATGTACATATAGAGAATATTACTGCGCAGTTCTACCCACACAAGTGATGTCCTTCGATCTCCACCTCTACCGATGGCACACAGTCCAAACTGAATCATACCTTAAATGCCGTTTCTATACTACTCCACGAGTGCGCACACGCACACCACAGATCAACGCCGCCACCTCTGTTGCACTGAAGGGTGCAAGACCATCAATATGACATCAAGCAAGGCACATTTGGATCAGGTATAGCCTACAGTTCGCCAAAACTCTCATCTCAAATGAACTTTCTATACTACTCCCCGCCTGCTAATGCACATAATTATGTCACAGTTTAACGTTACCACCCCAGTCTTACGCTACCCAGCGTGCGTTTCAATATAATACCAAACACGACCAAAATCTCCCACAAGAGGCCTTCCTCGCGAGTGCTCAGGACGACGCGAACGACTAAAGTCGTACAATAGGTCTGAGACACCTTCAGTCGCACCATACACTGTGAGCTCGATCGATATAATCCATACATCCCATTCTTTGGTCCACAGAATAAGTCACACAACAGAGTGCACTTCCTGCACTCCTCGACTGCGCATGCGTAGAATGACGTCACCACCTCGGTTTTACCACAGAGCTTCAGTACGACACCACAGATGACACAATTGGATCACGTATGATCCATGTATACCCCAAAACTCTCACAACAGGCTTCCCTTCTGAGTGCGCATGCGCATGAAAGGATACCGATTAAATTCACGCAAAGACTCTGAGATACCTCCAGTTGTACACAAAAAATCCTAGTGTTTCATAGGTTATGGGTGCAAAGTCTGTCTTCCGGACTTTTTACGATCTTGTCAGATTTTTCAAAGTCAGGGTTTTTCCTGCACCCGCGATCCCAGAATGCACCTTCCGGGTGTGCGCACTGCGCATACGTGGTAACCCGGAAGTCACTGTTCCTTCTCCTTCTCCTGCCTCGATCCTCCTCCTCTCCCAATGAGATTTTATAGCGTCCTACGTTCATTCACCCCGGTGGATTACCTGCCACGACCGACCGAACGACTGGCGAATGACCCGGATGTGCGCACTTCGCAGGCGCAATTAATGACTCAGACATGACCTTTACCCACAACCCGTTCACAAATCGACAGAAATTAGCCTTTCCCTATTACCTGTTATCGATCTCTGTTTCAGAAGCCCTCTAGAATCCATGCCTTCAGCTGTATATATACATGTGGAGTATTCTATTCCATACTGTTTTCAACTGTCTGGAAATGAATACCCTGTGTGTATGTGTATTCGGCCTAATTGATACGGTGTAATTTCTTCAGACAGGTTACGTAAACTGAAACGACGACCCAATGACCCAGGGAGAACATTCCGCAAACACTGTCGAGCATTTTTGTATTCCTGGTATGTGCAAGATAAGAGTTCAATCTGACATAACACGAGCGCAAACAATGACAAGAACGTAATAACCTACACCTCAATCACGAGACCAAAAAATTAGCACACACACATAGCCTACCTGTTACCGGACGTAAACAGTTCCAATCGGGCAATGAAGTGGAAGATCTTTACAATTAAATTTTGAATGGCCGCCTTAATTATTATATAGCGTGCTGAATTTGCGCTCATTCTGGGAAATATTGTTTCACATTCCTGTTAACTTTCGGTGTAAGACTCGCAGAATGTAACTGACAAAGGATCTGCTGGGAGTTGTCAGTCTTTTTCTCTAGGATAGTAGGCCTACCTTTTTCAATGGGAGTCTTACACCAAAGTCCTGCCTAAATTTCAGTGCCATAATATTGTAGTTAGACCTAATGCGTCAGATCTTCAGGGTGGTTCTTTTATGGACGGAACCCTGATGATCCAATCTTGAGGTTCTGTTATGGACTCCTGATGACCCAATCTTGGGGTTGTGAGTAATATAGAAAGTGTGAATCTCTTAAGGAGGCTTGTGATGGCTAAGAGCGCAGGTGATGTTAATTCCGTTGAGAGGTCACGTTCGTTTAAGGGATTGCCATGACAACGGGGAAAGGGCACTTTTGGTCACGTGACTTGCTGAGGTCCCTTAGCAAACTGAGGAGTACTCCTCAGAAACAGTGTACCCAGAGTTGTACCTAGAGGAGTACTCCTCAAATATGCAAATGCAGAGGAGTACTCCTCACTACACTGCACAGACTCTGTCTTCTGAATCCTCCTACTCCTCACTACACTGCAGAGACTTTGTTTTCCAAGCCCACTACTACTCACAACACTGCTGGGACACAACCTGAAATCTCCCACTCCTCCCTACACCGCGGAGACTCTACCATTTTCCTGCCTACTCCTTTGGGTACACTGCAAACTTCGACATAGTTTCCCTTACATGAGTTACACCCCTTGCAGAACTCTCTGCTGCAGAATGGTAGATTTATACATCACCAACTAACTGATTTTGAAAAAGGCGGACAAATAAGTGAAGTCTTTGGGTGGTGGTGGGTGATTAGATATTCTTTTGTATGATGTAGAACTTTCATTATGGAAGATAAAGTAGAAGGTGGGTGGAATTGAAAGGATCGTGTGTTCATGTAAATTTAGTCAATTTGTTCATATGTGAACCTAGTAAAGTAGCAGTGAGTTGTTGTACCAAATGAATGTAAGAATTATCAGAAGCCCATTTCTTGAAACCTAAATTTAATCGTTATAGTGTCTTGTGAGTGAATTAAACAGAGCAACTTTACACAAGTGCATGCACATATCTCTGTTAGGTGAATAGATAGCCGCGTTAACAACTCGAACCATAAAAATCAAAACTGATTTAGTTGCTTGCATTACTAACATTCTGATGTTAATTACTGGTCATATTCAGTTAACTAATTCTTTGAAAGACATGGTTATTATATCATGATCACCATGATAATTGTAACTGGGTACTCCTCATCCTACACTGCTACATACCCTGCAGAGTCTACTGGAGGAGTACTCCTCATCCTACACTGCTACATACCCTGCAGAGTCTACTGGAGGAGTACTCCTCATCCTACACTGCTACATACCCTGCAGAGTCTACTGGAGGAGTACTCCTCATCCTACACTGCTACATACCCTGCAGAGTCTACTGGAGGAGTACTCCTCTGCCTACACGACAAGCCACACTGCAGCCTACACTGCAACCTCATTTAAATAATTGGGACACTCCCCTAGCTACACTGCAGACTACACTGCAGCCTACTCTTCCAGCTCATGCAGTGTAGTTGTAGTGTACACTGCACACTAGCCTACTCCTCTAGCTGCTCCTCTGACTACTCCTTAGTTTGCCAAGGGGTGGATGTAAAACGTCGAATTTTCGGGGGAAAATGCGGAAACACAGACTTTACACCCAAACACTGGGGGAAATCCCAGACAAGTGGAGATAGAACGGGTCATGCAGGGTTGGGAACGCTCGTCCGGTCATGTGACTGGTGGGTGGATGCAAAGCTTTTACGGGAAAATGCGGGAAACTGGTGTACATACAGTCAACCCTGGTCCACATGGGTTGTGGTTGGTGGAGGTGCCTTTTTTGAGAGCACGTGACTGCTGGGTTCGTGCAGAACTAAGATTCCAGAAAAGACTCGATGCAAAAAAGCGGACTTCGCCCAGTCGTGTATATGGGCCATATGGGGTGCACAGGGATCGTACAGGATGAGGAGCTCTGGTGGGTGGATGCAAAACTAGGACTTTCTCGGAAATAAATTAAGGGACTTAACATAGCTAACAACAGCCGGAATGGTGGACTTGACACCAATGAATCATCATGTTCTTTTGGAGTACAAGGGTCGGTATTCTATCGATTGGGCTTTTATTGTAGCCTATGACTCTCGAGATCTCCGGGCCGTTGGTTGACTTTTGCCAGGGGTGCCTGTTGTGGACGTTTTGGACGATAAGTTGATCATACGTGCTCCAAATGGGCCGTGCAGGGTCCCGTCTTGAAGCGTTTGTGGAGTAGACTACACTTGGAGTGATATGGACTGAAAATGACGTCTCGGTGTGCATGTGCAGTCGAAACGTTTTAGCAAAATCGGGAATTTTGGGAGTGCGGAGAGGCATGTTTGAGCGATTCTTGGTCCCAATGGGTCATTCAGGATGTCATCTTGAAGCTCAATTTGTGTAGACTACGCATGAGGTAGTTCGGACCAGAACTGCTTTATGGTGCGTATGCGCAGTCGAGGTGCAGCAGCAAAAGCGGGCAGTTTAGGGGAGTGTAGGTGCGAGTTTGTGTGAGATAGGGACCACAAGGCTCACTTGGGTCGTGCAGGATGTCATTTTCAAACTCTTAGGATGTGGACTACGACTAGGGAGGTTTGGACTGGAAGTGTCGTCATTTGTGACGTCATGAGTATTAGAGAAATCACAGCTCGGGTGCGTGAGTGTGAGTTGTGTGAATAGGCGCCTACCTACACAGCTGTGTTCTAGCGTATAGGATGAGCATGTACTAACCCATAGGGGCGACCAGTGGTTCTTGGAGATGCATATAGACCCTGGAGTGCACCACGGAGTTGAGTGAACGGCCGTCGTAGGACCGGTGATATACATGAGTTATGGCATACTTGGGGTCAGATTGAAGCTCCTAATGGAAAGTCAAGGCAGACAACTTTTGCCCACAACTGATGTCCTAGGAATAGGACTGAACCCACACACGATGGAACTGGCTTAGACATGTTTGAACGTGTTCGTATCAGTTTGTGGCTAAATTATTGGACCCACCATAGTAAATTGATAAGGCGTCTTGTCTTGATGCATCAGTGCCTGTCTTCACACAGCCAGAGTGACGCTCTAACTTTGGGAGTAAGACCGGATCACAAACGCACCTATACTTAGCTCTACGGCTGCAGTCCCATGCTACGAAGTATCTAGTTGGCCAGTTCAATGAGAGAACAAGAATAACAAGCCTTTCGAGTTCTACACATTTTATTATCCCATCCATCACAACACACCAAAGCTGGAGAAGCCGTTATGGTGTGTTTACAATTCACGTATGCTATTGTCCGTGTATTGGACCCATTGTCGAGAAAGTTCAATCTTATTCCATGTTTGCTCCTGTCCAATCAGAAGCCGCCCTTATGTTGCGTCAATCTTCAGCCATGTTCGCTCTTGTCCGTTAGTGGTATTGTCGGCCTTCGTAGTCTATTGTATTTCTCTAGTCCAACCTAAGCATTAATCCAAGCTACTCTAACGATAACATGTCATAGAACGCTCGTTTTCGTATTTTGCTTTCATTGTTTAGAGTTTAGGAGGGTGGTAACCCAATATCCTCTTCCAGGTGATGCTTGGTCTTCATGGTGCCTTAGTACGTGGGATCAGTGGGTAGACTCTCAGTCTCTGTTCCAATATCTGTATCATATTCAAACCCATGCAGTCCTCTGGTGCCTCATCATATCGTAGTGTTTGGGTGAGGTTGGCACACATTCAGAGCAAGTATAAGCCATGTTGAACGATTGAATGTCGACTGCGGACGTCTTCCGGATTAATGGCGGATCAATTGACTACGAAGTCTGAAGACTCGACCACAATCTGACATTCATGTCTGAGTGCCTTATGGAGTAACCATTGATGTTGCCATAAATTATCTTTAAGATTGAATGACTTCCTGTAGATCGAAGATTTATACTCGACAACAGGACCGTAAATGGTAAACTCATGGATGGGTTCAACTCTCAAGCATGCATGTCCATGGATTGCACGTTGATGAGATCTCGACGGACTGTCTAGTCTGAAGCAGTGTCCAAAATCCCCACATTGCTGTCAGGGGAATACGTGTCATGGAGAAACCGTTCATGGCGGTGTAAACTATCCAGACGATTGGGTTTATCCCCGCAGGTTTTCTCGGTATACTGGACAGTAGCCTCGTGGATGGCAGACTCATGGCGTTGTGAGTCGTGCAAGCGTGTAAATGGTTTCAAGTAAGTGGTACATGTGAACATCCTGGGGTGAATGGTTGAAAGAGTTTCCGATGAAAACGCCAGAAATCTCGCAAGCTGGTGATCAGATTTAACACAACCTGGTCAAGCTGGTTCAAGACGGTCTAAACCAGTTTCAGACAGTTTCAATTGCACTGGTCTTTCGGCGGGAATTTCCCTTAGACAAATGACTATTTCAAGCTTGTGTGGATCGGTTCGGTCATGATCACGTACATGACCTCGTCATCTGTTGTACATATGACTGGGAAGTTCGAGTGGTCTCAGGCGCCAGTCCTAAGTGTTGGGATGCGCATGAGGGCTTGGGTTGGAATCTCACTCCTGGCTCCAATTTGTATCATGATATATTGTGAATGCGTGAGCATATGCACATGGGCAGTACTATAGAAAGTGGATTTTCAGTGTGGGTTGTGATGACGACAAATCACCGTCATCTGTAGATAGGTATGGACCTGTCTTGTGCTTGACACTCTGTATGCTCAACTAATTTTCAATGCACAACAGTGGTGCTCTGTATTAACTACATTGGCGTTCTCGAAGCCCACATTGATGCTCTGTAACACATCACATGATATAAAGCACAACAACACCGCTCTTTAACACTGGATTGGTGCCCTATACCATCAGGATGATGCTCTATAACACTACAATGTTTATTTGTAACACTAGAGAAGGTCTGTACAGCTATGTATGATTGGTGTCTGTGAAGCTATCGGTGATTAAGGTCTGTACAGTTAAGTATACTGAATGTGTGTAGGCCCACTGCTGTGTTAGTAAGGTGTGTACCACTAGCTGTGTGTAGGGCGAGTGTGGAATATGAATTAACGTCGCTTTCAACAATATTTCGGTCATATCACCACATTTAGGTCATATTCCTTTTTAGGCAGAAGAACCCCACGTGTAGCGACCTATTCCTTTTTACATCCAGAACTTCACGGTTGGGATCCTATTTCTTTTCGCACCAGGGAAACAGGTGGCCAGTGAGTCGCCTCTTACAAACTGTCTGAGGAGCCGAGGCCTAGTCTTCCCATGACCTGGGGTGTAGTTTCTGCACAGCTATATAACTGTAATGTCTGTATAGCTAAGGTATGTACAGCTATATGCGAGTACAGCCCCCAAAGCTGTGTGTGGGTAGGGGCCCTGCAGCTATGTGTAGGCAAGGACGTACACCCATGTGAGACAATTGTATGGATGAGTACTAAGGTTCAAGTGGCTGTGCCTGAATATGGTCAGTACTCTCAGTGTGAGTGTGGATTGTACAACTATGTGTGACTCAGCCCTGTGTGAATATGTATAGCTATTTTTACGATTTTGTTAATTATAAACCAATTTCCCATGAGCTGAATATGCAACAATTACGTAATATTTTTGCCGATTACCTATATTAGGTTTCACGCAACTAGATCACAAATAAAGGTATGTCCATAATTTTCCGTTTTTCAATACTCGAACTTTTGCCCTCCCCCCTACCAGTCTTTCTCCCCTATCACCGGAACGACAAAATTATATCTTATTGGGGTCATTTTGAGCCTATTAGCATACCCCCCCCCCCCGAGTAGAGGATCATGTGTAAATTCAAGATGGCGGTCATGTGGGGTACCAGAAAAGAGATGTTTTCGTCATTTTTCTTCAGAATATCTCCTTTTCTTCGAGGAAAATTGGGCAAAATCTATCGTATCTTACATCAGAATATTATTTACTAATTTATCATGCAGTTTTTGCAAAGAAAACACATAAATAAAAAAAATCGGTTGAGATATCACCAACAAAAAATCAACAAAAAATGCCTGTTTTGAAGATGACGTCATTGTGACGTGATCAAAGCGGCCATCTTCGATTTTTTCTCTCACATTTTCTGGTAGAGCTTGACGCAAGGGTATACTGCGGTAGCCAGACTGGGAGTGATATGCGACTGCGTACTCGGGAGTTGTAGAGAAAGGGGAATTTCGGAAGTACAGAGGAGCGTGTTTGAGAGGAATGGGTGCCTTGCTCGATTTGGCTACCTGGTAGAGTTACCTGTGTGTGTGTATGTGAGTGAGCGAGTGGTGTGTGGTGGTGGTGTGTGTATGGTGGTGTGTGGTGGTGGATGTTTGTGGTGGTGGCGGCGGTGGTGGTGGCGGCGGTGGTGGTGGTGTTGCTGTGCGTCCGTCTTAACGCTGTGACGCCCTAACGTCTTCTATACCTCGTCCCATAATGGCTTAACCCCATGATGCAGAAAGTTGAGAGAAAGAAAGATCAACACATTCACAAGTTTTCATATAGTGTATTACAAGCGTCTGGTCCGTCATTCTATTCCCTCCATCACATCATACCCACACTGGGGGAGCCGCGTTGTGTATGATTTTAATTCAAGTATGCTCTCGTCCAATCAGAAACCGCCATCCGATGTTGTATCTGTCATATTCGTTCTTGACCATTAGATGCATTCTCGACTGCTGCTCTTGTCCAATCAGAAGCCGCCATTTTGTGTTGCGTCAACCTTCGGCCATGTTCGCTCTTGTTCGTTGGACGTATCCCTAATCATTTGAACGTCGGCTGTGCACGTCTTGGGATTCGCTTGCTTTTATGGACGTAACACAGTAACGCCCGCCAACGCCTAGCTTAACGCTTCAACGCCCCGGTGAAATTAGCCCAGAACCTCTGATGGGTCTAGATATCCCATGGAATTGACACTAATTCGTCGAAATGCAGTGTCCCCTGTCAACGCCCGTCATTACGCCTTAACGCCTTATCTCAACGCCTTGACGCCCGTATCAACGCCTTAATGCCTTATCTTAACGCCTAAAGGCACTGTCAACCGTCCAATCACACACGCACATGCTTTGACCATTGACCCTTGATGAAAGTGTCGTCATCACGGGATCACCAGAAGTAGCGCCATCGCCCGCATGTCTGTTTACTGGACGGTAGTCTCACATCCTCTTCCAAATGACGTCATCTCCGGAAGTGAAGTCATCGCCGGAAGTGACGTCATCGCCGGAAGTGATGCCATCGCACACATGCGCACGCCTCTGGTGATACACCCTGTACCATACAGGCCGTAGGGCATGGGATACACCAGGGTGTGGGTGTACCACCGGAGGCATTTCCGACGATGACATCATTTGGAAGAGGATGCGAGACCTTCCAGTGAACGAACATGTGTGTGTGTGATTGGACGGTTGACAATGCGTTAAGGCGTTAAGATAGGTCGTTAGGGCGTTAAGATAAGTGAGTGGTAGGGTTTAACGTCGTTTTCAACCTTGTTTCAATCGTATCACGACGGTGCCTACATGTGCCAGAACACGAGAGTGCTCACAGTTCCTATCACCCTGGACACTGATCAGCTCAGCCAGTACAGCACCCGATCACCCATTCAAGTATTGACTGAGATTAACGTTGCTTAACTTCGGTGATCTGATGACAACCGATGTGTCCAACGCTATAAGCCGTTATGGCGTTGATAGGGCGTTAAGGCGTAACAACGGGCGTCACTGCATTTTGACGAATTAGTGTCAGTTCCATGAAAAATCTAGACCCATCTGAGCTTCTGGGCTATTTCACTAGGGCATTGGAGTGTTAAGCTAGGCGTTGGCGGGCGTTGCTGTGTTACGTCCATAAAAGCAAGCGTATCGAAAAGACGTGTACAGCCGACGTTCAAATGATTAGGGATACGTCCAACGGACAAGCGCGAACATGGCCGAAGGTTGACGCAAACCAAATAACGGCTTCCGATTGGACAAGAGCAGCCGAGAATACAACTAACGGTCAAGAACGATTATGACAGATACAATATCAAATGACAGATTCTGATTGGACAAGAGCATACTTGAATCGTAAACATACCCAACACGGCTCCCCCAGCGTGGGTATGGTGTGATGGAGGGGATAATAAACTATATTAAAACTCGTGAACGTGTTGATCTTGGGCAACTTGATCGTGTTGATCTTCAGCTATCTGCATCATGGCGTTAAGATATTATGGGACGAGGTATAGAAGGTGTTAGGGCATTAGGGAACCACCGCTTTAAGACGGGCACTCAGCAACAAAATCACCACCAACACCACGCACTCACTCACACAGACAAAGTTAATGTAGCCAGATCTCTCACAAACATGCTCCTCTGCACTTCCGAAGTTCCCCTTTCTCTACTGCCAAGTGCACAGGCGCATATCACTCACCGTCAGAGTCTACTCTACGACTGCTTCACCAGGACACCCCCACGACCCATTTGGACCAATACTTGTCCATCTCGACCCCCAAATGGTCATTCCAATGCCCTTTTTTCACTGCGCATGCGTACCAGAGCATTACTTCCACTACACATCCAGTCGGATGCTCCCCCATGAAGGCTTCAACATGACACCCCATGAGACCCATTCAGACCAATATTGGACCATCTCGGCCCCAAAACATCCATTTCAATGCTCTTTTCCCACAATTCCTGTGCATGCACAGATTGACGGTATTTCCACTACACACCAGTTCAGTCGGATGCTCCTCCGAGTGCCTCAAACTGTACTGATGCCTCACACGGCCCATTCCGACCAATATTGGTCCAGCTCTACCTCAAAACGTCCATTCCAATGTCCTTTCTATACCAATCCATGTCTCCGCATGCGCGCCACTCTTACTTTCACTCTGCACCCGTCTAGTCTGACGCCCCCACGAGTGCTAAACATTGACACCTCACATGACACGACAAATATTGGTCCACCTCGACCCAAAATGTCTATCCCAGATCTGCCTATTCACTACGCATGCGCACAATAACTTTTCAGCGAAAGTCACCCAATGGCTACGAGACCCCCCCGTCATTGTATTCTACATGGTGAGACGGAGAAAACAAGTACCCACACTCCATACCGCAAATGTCCATGGGTGAGTTCACCATATGACACATCCCACATTCCAATCCAATATTGGTTCATCTGTCCCCAAAACGTCCATTCCAATGACCCTTTTCCACTGCGCATGTGCGGATGGCCGGCTTTTCCACGACACACCCGGTCAGTCGGATGGTCCCGCACAAGTGGTGTACTACACCTCCCACGCCCCATTCGTACCAATATTGATCCATCTCTTCCACAACACGTTCATTCCCATGCCCTTTTTCCACTGCGCATGCGCAGAATGACGGTAGTTCAATGCTTCACCCATCCAGCCATATGCTCCTCCACTATGACACCCCATAGATCCCCACTCAGACCAATATTGTTCCATCTCCACCCCAAAACATCTGCCCCACATCTGCCTATACACTACACCTGCACAGTCAGAACTCTTCAGCGAAGTTACCCAATGGCTAAGGGACCCCTCGTCATCTTGTACAGCACGAGACAGAGAAAACAAGATGCCACACTCCATACCGCAGATGTCCATGAGTGGGTTCCCCATTGGGCCTATACCATAGCAGTATACAGATCTGCCCTTTGGTAGAAGGTATTAGGGTATTTTCAACCTTGCCTAGTGTGGTCGGACTGGTGGTGCACTGCCGACTCGACTCCCACTAAGGTCAGGGGGGATTCCCCTTCTCTCGCTGTATGGCTATGCATGGGGATTATAACCTAGAAGCTGTACCCTTGACCTCGATTGCCCTCCGGACATTCATTAGGCCTAACATTGAAGTAACTGAAGCATATCTTTAGTCTTATTTTAGGGTCAGATAACTTGCTTGATCATCACGTGACAAGAAGTGACCATTTACCCAGAAGTGAACTTTGACCCAGAAGTGACCTTTGACCCAAAAGTGTAGCAGGCCTGCAAGTGGCTCACAGTGAAAATATAGGAGGAAATTTGCCAAAATATAGGAGAAATATACGAATTTTCTTAATAAAATATAGGAAATAAAGGAGCGTAAGACAGGTCACTACTACATTGTATGTTCCAAACTTGTTAGTTTCTGGTGTTTAATCGAATTATTTCCACTGAATGCAGTTATAGTGCTGGTGATTAAGAACAGCCGTCCTGCTGGTTGGTTCAAGAAAGAGAGATTTACATGTTTTAATATTTGCCGAGCAATTCGATGCTTTTTTTTCTGAAATGTATTTCTTCATGCCAATTTGACGCATTTCAGAGCATTGGTGAAAGTTTTCATGAGAAAAAGTCAAAATATAGGAAGTATAGGAGGTTTTGAGTAAAATACAGGAAAATATAGGAATGACTCAACAATATAAGAATATATAGGAGGCACTTGAAGGCCTGGTGTAGGCATCGAATTGGAAGAAAAGCATACAACCTAATTTCTTGTATAATCTCCCAGAATCTATTACAAAGGCATCAAAGAATCAACTCAAGATTAATTTGAACAGATATGTTAGGTTTATTTGGAAAAATCTGCTTTTGTATTCCGGAAACAGTTTAATGTTGTGTCGACATTATTAAATATGAAGAAGCCATATGGGCAAACAGGATGAACCCAGACCAACTGACAGTACCAGTTCATAGATGTTTGGCTAGAACTCTGCATAGGTCATGATTAAAACCAAACAATTCAAGGGACAATATAAACAGTAAAGCACTACATGGATTGATGGAAACACGAAAGTTCTGGATCCTGAAGTACATGTAACTTTTATATCTGGCGATTCTACCTGGTCAAGCCAGTTTGTAAATAGCAAATTTCTAATCACCAGTTTACATGCAAATCAGACGACTTTAATAGATTGTTTAAGCTCAACTCACACTACGAACATTTTGTTGTATTAGAACAGAAGAGTTTGTGTTTTTGTTCGTGGTAACCTCACACTGCGATCATTTTCTCTTGACCGCCAGTCGCCACGATCAAGCAGCGAGGATGCCAGTCATGTGATGGGAGCTATTTTGTTGTGTCATGTGAGAGCGGCTTCGTCACACGACCGACAGCTGCCAGTTGATTGGATAACTGTTGGTAAATGTTCGGACACATGTTCGCGATCACCACACACTGAAGACAAAAACTGTTTTGAGGACAAAAACTATTTTGAGGACAAACACATGTTCCCAAAATCAAATATGTTTGATTTCACGAACTTGTTCCTCGAACAGGATGTTCGTGTTTCTGGGCACCTCACACTGCAGACAAAACATGTATGTTTTTGTTCTAATCAACAAAATGTTTGTAGTGTGAGTTGGGCTGTAAGAAGAAAGATACCTATTTCTGAACACCATATTCGGGTTGATCACACTTTTTTTCACCTTTTTCAAACGGATCCCCACCAAAAGGTATTGTTCAGTATGAAGTGTTCCAAGACAGCCACCTTTGTGTTTGTTAAGTTTGATCCCTGCGTATAAGGCACATAGTACTAAGTTTAGAATGATAGCTTAACCTTATTGTCAACTTTTTCGTAATTGCATCACAACCATGAAAACAATTGAATTTCACAACCGATGTCAAGGCACAAAGTCAAGGCTCTGTTTTTATATTCGCAAAAATATCATCTGTCTATCAGACAGACATTTCCTTAGCTAATTTAACTCTATCGTGCTTTTATATGTAATGAGAAACTGACACCAGTAAAGACATATGTAAATAGTTTCTCTTGTACAATAATTCAAACATGCGAACAATATTTGTTTGAGAGACAACTGGCGGACTACGAGATGGTCAACATCAGCACTTCAGTATGACATAGAAGTATTACAACATATAATATAACAATATCAACTCTGGAAGAGGAAAAGAAAAGTGCAGGAACAACCATCTTCATTAACCAGACACTTCCAACATTGCTCTACCTTGGAAGGAATTAATTTAAAATCGGGGAAAAAACAGAATGATGAAAATTCCAATCAAGACAATTCAATCCAACTTGTTGATACAGGCAAACTACTTCCACTTCAGTTCAGGGAAGCGCATAATTCAGAAACGTCGAATTAGGAAACAGTAGGCTGAAATTGAACATGAAAGCGGAAACTCTGGGTCACTTTTTCTGCTAAAAATGGGACTTCTTCTGAACAAATGGTATTATAATTTCTTATCAATAGTTGACAAATTTCATTCTCTTAGATTCCAGTGTGATTTCGAAATTCTACCGGTCATGTTTGCAGAAAGTGAGAAAATGTGTCTCTGTCCTATTTCCTTCATAATAAACACATTTATGAATTTATGAATTTGAAAAATCTGGCCACTTTTCAAAAAACATAAATGGCACTTCTTTTCCATGAACAGCATCATCACTTTCTATCAATAGGTAGCAACATTTGTTCTCTCTAATTCCATGCTGTAATTTGAATATTCTGCCGGATGTTTTTGCTGTATAAGAGGAAATGTGTCTTTAATCCTATCTCCTTCATGCTATCATATAACCGAGTTGCCAAATGCAGAACGTTGCTGAATTCAGCAATGTTTTATGTTCCTGAACTCGGAATCCGTTCCCGAATTCTGAATTTCCCCGAATTGACTTGCAACAAGTGAGACTTGTCATTGACCAGTCCCCAGCACATCTGGTAAGATGGAAATAGTTCCAGATACCCATAAACTGTGGAATTGGGGAATAAAACTTTTTAACCCAGTTAACATATTTAGGCCAGTTGATTTGTCTGTCTATTGCGGATACCATGATCAACTGATGCTCCCAGAGACATTACAGTCCTTAAGAAATTATATAACAAATCAGCAATGAATAATGTTTCCACAAAATTATAGCAGACAGGATCTGGAACGTGCCAGACTCACCAAAGTTTTAACAAATATACAAAATGTCTCAACGTGATAACCGGAGAAAAAAGAAAAAAACGAAAACAAAAACAATCTCATTGTGGGGAAAGACCGAATTAAGTGAGAAGGTGTATAGTTAGTTATGAGACAATGAGACAGTCCAGCTACACATAATACATAGTCATGACAATACATACATGTACACACACTGATGAGCAACATCGTACTAAATGAGATCAACACTTTGAGCAATATCGCACCATATATGACAACAGTACGAGACATGGATAGACCAGATTGGAGGACGTCCAGTTAACATTCTAACAAGGTTGGTCCTACATGCAGGGGTCAAAATAAAACCTGTCCAACTGCCAGAGACACCACAGGCGAGTCTTTCTTGCACAAACGGTCGCATTCTGCGTGGACCATTGATTTACCGCAAACTGAAAGAAAATGGCTGAATTTTTACAAAAATCTCAACACACTAAACTCGCACAAAATATTATCTACTACAATCCTTCTATGAGACAGTCAATACTCGTGCAGTTTTGACGCCAGTTCATATCGATCCTTCCACAAAAAGTCAACTACCTATGCAGTTTTGACACCAGTTCATATCTATCATTCTACAACAGTAGTTTGACAACAGTTTTTAAGTTTCTTTAATGGAATGTTCTGTTCTATGCACATGCACAAGCTATGAAGCGCACAACTGGATACACTTAAAATAATTAACACTCAACATGGCACATTTAATAAATAGATGAAAAAATGGCAATGATGACGATCGTGACAAAAGTCACAGAAGACTAAATGGCGTGATATGAGTAAATTACACTAAAAGTTCTCTGGCGATGAAATCTGCTCATTTCAAAAACCAGATTTGTAAACTTAAAGTGAGTCCCTTGGGCTCGTATGTTTGGCTTGAGTTCGAGTCAAAACCCCGTACCAGAACATATCTCTATTGCTTGGCGACAAATGTCTCTGGCCTCGTCCATGTCGAACATTGGCTCCTCACACGGGAAGCCTTTTTTACAGAAGAAGTCCTCATCGGACACAGATAATGCTCGTAGTCGCGTCCTACATGCCGACATATCTGAGTCCACTGACGGGTTAACCGACTGCAACTTGATGTTTTTCCTGGACAGATAGAACTTGGACATCAACTGCTCCCCTTCTGTGCTGTCGTAGGAGAAATCGAGAAGGTCCCCTGACGAGTTGGAGCCCTGGCTACTCCCCGTACTATTCCTCTTCTTTTGCTCTTCACTGTCATTGCACTTTGGGTTGTGTCTTTTGGGACGTTTTAATATTCCGCGCCTAGCGGGCACAGACTTGGACAAATCTGAGCTGGGCAGAGAAGTTCTGCTATCACAGTCGCCAGCAGGGAGAACCTTGTTCACTGAAACTGTATAACTGCCCTTATTCCCATTAGCTCTTTGGTCATTGCACTCATTGCATGCATTCATCAAGTCTTTGGCTTTCCTATCTCGGGAATGTTGTTGTTGTAGAACGGCGTTGCCGTTGATACGGTCCATTCCGTTCTGGTATGCAGGAACTGATCTGTTTTCATCTTCCTTGTCTAGCACCGTTTCTATATCACAGAGGTCATAGCTGAGATCAGAACTGGTGTTCTCGTTCACAGGTGAAGAGTGGCCTGAGCTGGCAGCACCGTTGACCGGCGAGGCAGCACCATTGACGGGTGAGGCGTGACCCGAGCTGGTAGCCAGAACCTCCTCCAGTCCGCATCCGCTGTCACTGCCACTGAACTTGCCCCGCTTCTTGAGTATACTCCTGGCTGGCTTTTTCTCCAAATCAAACATCTTAGCCTCTTCCGTCGACTGGTTGGAGAGCGTGTCCGAGCAGGATCCAGAGTCGGCACCGTCAGAACCCACACTCGTCTTCGTGTGCGAGTCTTTGCCCTCCCTGCTTTCTCTGGATACTTCATGTTTAGCACTTTTGTTATGATTGAGATCCTCGCTCGATTTTCTGTCACCAAATCCTCCACGAAATCGCCTTCCAACACTGCCGCCAGCGGAACGCGAGTACTTAGCACCGTAGCCATAAACGTTGTTCTCCATGTCACCGTTGGACAGGAAGTTGAGGAAGGAGAAATGTGGCCCCGCCGCCCGCACGCAGGGACCAGTGTAGGGGGCACCACTAGGTATGGTAGAGAAGCCAATGTTGAGCCACCAGTGGTTGAGGACCTTGTCCATGGTAGCACGCTTCTCCGTCTTTGGATTCAACAACTGGCTGATCAAACTGGCCGCCTCTGGGGATACAAAAATATTGAAATTCCGTATTAAAGATGCACATGTCTCACTTTGCATCGAAGGGGTGACAAGTGTATGGAATATGTAAATTTCATCTCATATATATTAGCTTGATATACAGTACGCCCAAGAATTAAACTGGTCACTGCTCGCGAAACGTTGGGTTCATCTTTCGCGAAACATTCGCGAAACGTTCGCGAAAGCATGTGCGAAAGGTTGATAATAACTTACGATGATTTCATATTTATTTCAAAGCTTTCGCGAAAGGTAAATACCTTTCCCGAAAGATAGGTCACGATCGTAACTGACGTAAAGCGATCCGTATTTGACAAGACAAGATGACAACAAATCACATGAATTTGAAATGCGGGAGTGTTGGGTCTTTTTATGCGGGTTATGTTTTAGGACCACTATTCTCGATTTCACCCAGCAAGAATTTCCTGCAACAAAATTGAGTTTCAGGAACGAAATAGGCAGAAAATACAGTCTACGAACGGAGCAAAAGAAAATCTCCACTCACGTTGTCGTCGTTGTTGTTGTAGGCCATGTGCGTATGGAATACGGCACAGCTAAAAGTTTTGTGCCTTACTTCCCTAGTTTTAGTGAACGCTTCCAATTCGATTCGTCAGGAACCATGCAATGCATTTCTTTATGCTAGAAAGTATGGGTTTGCGATTAATACGAACGGGTCACGGGGTGGAAGTTTCCAAACGACCACGAGGGATGACAGCTACAACGCCCGACAGAACTGCGCAGCAGAGAGACGTGTGCCAGCAGTCAGCTACATCCCGTACCGTTTCGTTTCAACACGAAATAAAAGGTGAAATGTCCAGCTATACCATGGATTGAAAATACATCAAAACCAAACGTACAAATTGTCTGAATAAAGAAGTTTCACGTGTGCATGACGAGAGCTGCAATCAATCATGATCGGGTTGTCTAGAGCATTGCCATTGACTGGTCTACGGTTGAGCTTGGTATTTATTATGGCCGTCTTGAATTTACAGCCGTTTGGTTTCCTTGCGTGTACAACGTTTTCGGAAATTGCAAATTTAATTCTCGTAGGATATATTTTCTGCAATAAAATGCAATTGAAGGAAAATTTAACACTTTCATTTCAAATTGTGTCGGGGGAATTTCAAATTCAAGTCTTAGAAAAAAAAAACAACAAAAAAATGCCTAAACCACTTTTTATTAATCACACCAATTTTCCTCTAGAATTATATCATATCTCGTTGATTTGAATCATTATCTTGAAACAAAATGCCGCTGCCACTGCAATATAAATGCATCCTGTTAAAGATGAAAACTTTAAAATAATGAGTGTTTATTCTTCATGTGATGAAAACTTTTTTAAAAATGAGGTTTTTAATTCATGGGATGAAAACTTTCAAAAAATGACTTTTTGCAGACATTCGGGCGTGCTGAAAGAACTGAGTTAGTTCTGTTGAATTTGGAAACGGAGTAGATGATTTTTTTTGTCAAGAATAACCCCTGTTCCGCCAATGAAGCAATAACATTTTTTTAAATGTCTGCTCAGAGTTGTTTCCCCTCTTCATAGCAACTGGACACGCCTCTTACGAACGGCTGGCTGACGCCATGTTTCAGATCGGGCCTCATGCACTGCGATGAGTTCATTTGGATGTGAAAGATTTCAGTTACAAAAACAAGCCATACAGCACAATGAACTCAAATAAGGGACAGATTATGTGACTTTTTGACTAGATGAATACGGTGATACAGCTCCCGATTTTACGATCTCGATTTTGGGTGCTCATGGACTGACGAAGAAAACCGGTAGATCTAGGCCTACGTCGTCGTGATTTTATAGTTGCAATTCATTCGCAAAATAAGGTATATGGACCTAATTAATGCCATTAAAAACAAAACACATGAGCAAATGAAAAATAAATAGTTGACAGACAAGAATATAAACATTTTACGACATGTACTTCCTCAAACATCGTTCGCGTATTCCTTTCGCGAAAGGTTCAATTCTGTCATTTTCTCGCGAAAGATATGGCGAGAGGTAGTGGCGAATCGTTCGCGAAACATTCGCGAACGGTTCGCGACATTTTTCGGCTATCCTTCGCGAATTTGACCAGTTTAATTCTTGGGTGTACTGTATCGATCATTTCCAGGACACATTTCTCTGTTCATAGTATCTCAAGGTCAACCTCTCTTCCCTCAAAGAGGCCCAAGCTTGACGTTTTCAAACATTCATCCCCAAACCGTGGAGAAGCTCTGTGATTGGTCATTTCTCAGAACATGTAAACAGTGGTGTTGATCCCAGATCTACGTGAGCGACAAGCATAGGTGGAGATCGTTTTTTAGTAGATCTGGTTTTAATCAAATTGGCATTTGTTGCAGATTCGGGATGCATAGTCAGGCCTCCCAGCCATTTTTCAGTAATTTTAATTATGATTTTATGCCAATTTTTGTGAAAATTTATGATTATGGAAATTTAAGGAAATTGTACGCTTTTTTCATCTATTTTTTTGTGATTTTTCTCATGATTTCTCATAAAAGTAGAGTCAAAGTGAATACAGATTGTAGGTATGGCAAGTTAAGAATGAGCGGATATCAGAGAACCCCAACACAGAACCAGGTATTGTACAACATTATATGTACATACATGTAGGCCTACTTGGAACTCGTGGGCATGCCCAATACCAGATTTCGAAGATTTAAAGTACAGTTCGTCAACTAAAGTTTATTCCAACAAAAATTTATGATTTTTTGAAAAATTTTATGCTATTTTATGCTGTTTACTCATTTTTGGCAAAATTTTATGATTTTTATGATTTTATGCCACTCTGGGAGGCCTGCATAGTGTGGCCAAAAGACAGACAAGAAAAAGCTTCCATGATTCAATCAGAGTGATCAAAGACCAAATACATGTATTTCTCAGAAATATCAACCAGACTGGAGTTATCCATTTACCTGAAGCTTGGTGAGGTTCATAATAGTCCCCTGTAGAGATCTGTTTCTTAAGCGTCTTAAAGTCGGCCCCATCAAATGGCATGGCACCATAGACCAGTGTGTAGAGGAGGACACCAAGACTCCAGCAGTCAACCTAGGAATGAGACATTTACAAAATGACAATCATTTCACACTAGAAACTGTGTAAATCGGCGATGCTCAGGACCAGATTATAGCATTGGTTTCAACAGGGTTCTGGTTTATCAAGGTTTAAATACCTCAAATTTAAGTATTGGGGACCCAAGTTTTTTAGAGGTTGGTCACTGTTTAATCAAATGACTTGTTTTATGTTCTTCACAGTTTGAATAATAGGCCAGGTTACTGATTGTTTGTCTCTGAACTAATGATTAATTATTTGGGTATAAGTTGAAAGGTTCTATTTATTTATAATTAACATATTCATGTACAAATAGGATTACTGTTTTGGTGTTTTTTTTGCATAAATGTTTGAGTATATCTATAATTTATTACAATCAGGGTACACTGTTCTTCTCTCTTGGCAAATTATGTAACAAGATATCCCCATGAAAACTTCAATGAAGTATTCGTGCAGAAACTTTTAAAAAAATCTGTCACCGTCCCAAGTACATGTCCTCGACCCTGGACCCCCAAAAATAAACGACAGACGGAAGAAACAATACGGTAATACCTGTTCTAAAACAACAAAGACCTGAGTGTTCATCGAGTATAACTTGACATTTGTTACTATATATTCCCCGAGAGAGCTTTTGGAAATTTCAAGTGGGTGTCAAAACACAATTGCTGCCCTATCAACACTGCTGGGAGAAATATGGTATTATTTTCAGCATGTTCAATGACCATAAGAAAAGTTTTGTAGTGAGAACAGAGGGTTTTGTAGTGATAACAAAGGGGCCAGTAAAGATCCTGTTTATCAACTGCTGATAGAGCATGATACAGAGTGTAAACCCACAACAACCATGTCAGCAAGAAAGAGGACACCCATCACGTAATGTAGAACGCGGTGTAGTCCTGGCCAATCTTTACCCTGAATCAATCAAGCAGAAATTATAGCCGACCTTAGGTTTACCTCGCGCCATATCAATTAGAGTGTCATAAAGTGGACTGAGGCAAAAACTGCAGGGTTCACATTGTGCGGTGGGGTTTGAAGAATGGCACGGCTAGTTAGCTTTTATTACAATGCGGGAACCGGGTAGGGGCGGGTTCTCTAAACACCTAACACCCACAGCTAGATAAATATTACATGTATTACGATGAGGTGATACGCTGTAATAATATATGTATCAACTATCTACATATATGGATGACAGGTTCTGAAGACTAGGTATGCACTCACCTCTGGTCCTTTGTACGGAACACCATTGACTATCTCCGGCGAGGCATACAACGGACTGCCACAGAATGTCGTTAACAAGACATTACCACCGTAGAAATTAGACAGACCAAAGTCGGCAATCTATAAAATACAATGCGAGACAGGACGTGTAGAGATTGCAATAAACAACGACTCGTATTAAATTTTCTGCTTTATTCAGGTTGGTCAACACGTCAAATAGGTAGGACACAATCTGAATGGAAAATACCCCCATTGTTATTGTGCATTTAAACCTGTTTATACTGACCAGGCTTGGGACCAGGTTATAGTGTCGGTTTTTACAGGGTTCTGGTTTATCAAGGTTCAAAATACTTTAGATTTAAGTATTGGGACCATGGATAAAGTTGATATCTAGAGGCTGGTCAGTTTACCCAGGTAAACTGTATGATCAAATGACGTGATAAAATATTTTTCACAGTATGAAGGATATGCCAGTTTAGTTTGTTTATGTCTACGGTTCGGCAGACATATTTGGCAAGGGCAGCGAAAAGCAATTTCCGCATACCAGATGATTGTTTGAAACCATTTGACACATTCCAATCCCATTCTGGCGTTAAACCTGTTCCCTCTATTTCTCCCCACCCTTCTACACAGCACACTGCACCCATATAATCAACCTATTGTCTTCCACGGGTGGCGTTAAACTCGCGACTGTATCCAGGCATATTTCGACAAGGACTGCTTGAATAACATTTAATATGGAAATCTTCACCGATTAAAGTTTTACGGGCAAAGGTCGGATAAAATATGTATCTGACAGATCAAATATCGCACGTACAACGGTTGGGTTTGTTGCTCCATTTTGCATGGGATAGAAACAATGTCTGTTTCTCCACTTTGAACTCCAGACAAAACACGGAGGAATTTATGTTTCTGAGATAGGATTATCCAGAGAAAAATCGGGAGACCTGACCCCGAGAAATGTACAGGAACATGTGTTAATATTCGTGAGAAAATCTCAAATGAGGCTAAAATTTTAACCTCAGATTAACAACCTCAGATACGGCAATCCCTCTAAGAATTCAATCTCCCTATCAAAATTCAATCACCCCCAATATTGGGGACAAAATTCAATTACATGTTCTAATAAATTTGATCACCCTCTAAAATCATTGACATAACGAAGAAATAATGGATAATGGACAAAGAATGCGGCGGTGGGAAATGGTGCTCCGTGAATACATGCTCTAACTGGTGATATAGCTCCAGCAACTAAAGAAAGACTGTCATACAGAACTAAAATGGAAAGATTATTCAGTCATGATTTCTAAAAAAAAGAAAGAAAAACAAAATATATTATTTTTACGTCAAGGGCACTGCATGCCAATGAAAGCGTCCGAATATCGGACGATGATAGGAGCTACATGTAGAATAGGGCCTGATTGTATTAGGCAGAATGGGTTCAAGTCCAACTGACATGAATATGACAATATGTGACAAGGGTTGTGCTGCGATACATGCAGTCCAAGCATCCTGAGTCCAAGTGGCCATGTGTCCATCCGCAAACAAGCATGGACAGCGGGCGGCACGAAACAATGCACGGGCATACTGAGCATGTCAAGAACAGATTTACCACGAGTTTGAGCTCTTGCGACGACTGAGAACTATCCAGAGAGAGATTAGCTGTGGAACACTCTCCCAAGATGACTGTCTCAGACATCTCCCATTGGCATGTCAAGCATTAACACCCGAGATTCTCTGTTGAACAGGTCCACTGGCCTCCTGTTGTTGTCTACAGGCTGAAATCAGCCATTGTTTCCAGATCTAAATATCGCCGGGGTATGAATGCTTGTCAACTCCACCTTGGGCTTGGCAGGTTCATACCACCCAAGTTCAAGGCCTCAATGCTTAATGAGTAGCATCAGATGATCCCAGTAAAACTAGATGAGATGAGATTAGATGAGAAAAGATGGTGTGTCATATGTGTTTCTCTCTCGATGAGTTCAGAAAGTCTACGATTATAATGTAACGTCTCTGTAATTTTGCTGTGTTTCTCAACATGCGTACAGCTGCCAGATCCAAATTCATGTTATCATAATTTGTTTATTTTATTATAATACTGGTATCATCTCAATACAGGACTTTGTATATGGGAATGGTGAATTTCCAAACAGGGTGAATGGAAATTATTGTTATTCCGAATGTACACATTTACGTGCACATGTAGACCACATGATGGTCATGTGATGGCATACTTACTCGTACATTCCCATCGTCATCCAATACAATGTTTTCCAGCTTCAAGTCTCGGTGTACAACATTGTTCTGAAATTTACACAAAATAGAATAGAAATTTTAATAAAAATAAATTTGTCCTCAATTGTACTTAATGACGTTGACCTCTGATCGATAAACATACAATTCAAGACCATTTAGCTTGTTCTAAAATAAGGCTAGTGATTGACTGGGCTGACTGTTATGGTCGCTGGATGAAATGTACATCTCAAATTTTGAATAGGTTTCTGATCTGTGACCTCTCGCATGTGTGATTCCGGTTTGATACTCCTTGAAATAGTCATTCCTGATATAATATGTAATAGAAATGAGAAAATGGAGACAAAAATGATGATGACAAACACTGCTTGTGTCAAATTTTGTCCGATGGATAAGAAAAACTTGTGAGTATCAACTGACCTGATGACAATAATGTACTGCAGAGACAATCTGGCGGAATATCCTGCGAGAGTCTCGGTCATCTAGCCTCTTCTTGGAGTTGATGTAATCGTAGAGTTCCCCTCCACTGGCATAGTCCATTACCATGACGATCTTCTCTTTGTTTTCAAACACTGTAGGATATAAAATAGGACAAAGGGAATTAAGTAATGTATTAAAATGTGAACAATGACATAATATCGAGATTACAATAATTTGTTACCATACAGGCATGACAGGTAATGGCAAATGCACTATTCTATAACACTTGTACATTTTATTGGTCAGAAATATGTCAGACAAGAGTCTGGCCTATCATACCATGATGTTTTGCTGGTCCAATATGGGACAGAATGTTGTACATGTGGGATATGTTACATGTATGTTTCAATAGTGGAGTGACAATTACAGCTGCATGCATTTAATCGTTCACACTTTTCAACCCATGGCTGAGACTTCAAGCAAAGTACATGTAGAACCAAACTTGTTAGAATTATTCCACGAGACTTTTTTTTTATATATACAATATACTTGTGAATGATTGTAAATGAAAGATGTAGGTTTCATGAAAGTCATCAGATCTCTCCCCTGCCCCCCCCCCCCCAAAAAAAAAAAAGCTGACTTCAGGTATGAAATTTCTTGGACTTGGTTAAAAAGTATTCATTTATTCATTTATAATTATAGGCATCATGAATTGTGAGATGTTTATGGTTCGCTGCGAAAAATTGCGTGAATTGACATCTAGAATTTAGCTTATTCGAGGTGCAATCAATCCTGGCTAGACATACTCCAATTTCACATCTTGGCGAAATTAAAAATTGTGAGGTGACTGTATGAACATTATGTCATGGTTCATACATTGTACATTCAGACAGACTTGTGATCTGGGAGACCACAGGGGCTTGTTGTCCATAAAAACAGAATTATGGTTTAACGATGTGTTCAATCATTAAAAAAAAGAAGAAAAAAAGAAAAAAAAAAAAAGACAAAAAAGATTGATAATAATGATAGCTGACGATCCCATTGTAACTCTCATTGCATAAAAAAGCTCACATAACTCCTTAAAAACTATGTTATTATAATTTTTTTTTACCCAACAGCAATCGTAAAATAGGTTGAAATATATCTGTATATTTTCACAATCTTTATTAGGGTGGTGTTTATCTGGCCACAATATAATGTATTATTCATGAGGACTTTCACTCAGGTGTGGACCTCCCAGGCTTATGACACCTGCAGTGTTTGTGCTGAGTCTGTCTGTCACTAATGGTGTGACAGTCATTGCACATGTACAGGAATGCGGACCCCACCCATAGGTCCAATCAAAACACCGCGCTAATACGACAAATTCCTTCATGGCGCTCAACATGGTCAATTAATTTCTTAACAGTTAACATTTTGAAGTTTGGAATTCTTTTGACATTCCGCGCCATCATTCAACATGTTCAAGAGTGAAATACAGGTATCAATTTATTAGTACGTCTACCAAGACCTCTAATAATTCAATCCCCCTATCAAAATTCAATCAGTTCCAATTTTGGGGACAAAATTCTATTGGCTTTTCCAATAAACTCTCACCCTTTAAAATCATTGCAATAAATAACGGATTATCACATCATTTTGAACCACTTTGTCAACTTCCTGCTCTAATACATTTGATATACCCCCCCCCCCCTGATTTTATAGAGGAAATTTTCACTTCACTTTATGAAATATCCACTGAAATCGATGATCTGTTCTCACCAAAAATATAGAAGGCATATATGAACCCTGAAGGTGCTCCAAATTTGGTCCCCCAATAACATGGTTATAAAGAGATTTCGCTGTGTAGGAACTATATGAGCAGCACAATCCCCACAATTTAACCAAAATACATATATGTACATTCGGAGACCAAGGAGGGATGGACACATACATGTACATTGTATCATATAACGGCAATCACATAACATGTATCAGGAAGGTTTCAATGTTTGGTCGATCACAGTAAAGCGTGGAATGTCGAGGATCCCATATGAACACGATGTGACAACATGAGCTGTTTGTACGACTGTCCCCTGTTGTGTCTGCAGCACGAATGTCCACAAACTACATCGCCCATTACAACCAGCGATACAAATGCTATGCAATACACAGCTGAATGGGGGAGATTCAAGTAGTTTCAACTTTGAACTTTTGAAAGTAAAATGGACAATATGCGTTTGCCACGAAAAACTTGTTTGAAAGTAAAATCCAGTTTAACTGGTAATTAGAAGACATCGTTGGAAATTTTGTTGTTTAGTTTCGATCTTTTCTACCATTTAATACAATATATGCTTTTATTTTCCCCTGACCTATATGGTCCACAGCATGGATATAAAGAACGAATCCAAAATTCAAGGAAACTATTTCTATTTTAAACAAGTCCCAATCATTTCTTCAATGATTTTCACGATTCTAATACATGAATACATACATCCTGTCATTTCACGACCTATATGGGACAGAAACGGAGTAAACACAAAGCCAAATTTCAAGAGAAATATTTCTATTTTAAGCACGATACTGAACATGTTATGTGTGGGAGTAAACAGGTATCACTTAACCAGCATCTCAGCTTCAACAAAGAAAACCCTCAACAAATTCTATAATGTCTGGTACCATTTTGTAATAGATATATCAATCTAACCTAGACAGGTTTCCCCAGCCATATCTTATTTTGTGTCCTGCTTTTTTCTTATCACGACCCTTGATTATAATTTTTTTAGGAAACTTCCTGAATGAAATCAGCTCAAACAGGAATGCATGTCATTTTCATAATGAGAAAGAATATTGCCTCCTGATTTAATACCTCAAATATTGATTTGTTTTGTATTAGTATTTTTATGGTACATGACTGAAATGTACATGCAATTTGTTCTTTTTGCTTTCCCATATTAACATGAAATACTGTCAAAAAGATACACATGGTTTGATAGACATGAAAAAAAGAGAAAAACAAAACAAAACATTTTTGCCACAAAATAAAAAAAGCTTATAAACATGATGAAAAAATATATATAAATTTAGATAATTTCAGATTGTGTTTCAGTTTTCTTTGGAATGTCATTCATGTTAATATTATCGCAGATCTGATTTGGTGGATGTCAAATAAACTGATACAAATCAAATATTGGATGGAGTCTGACATTTGTTTGTCATGTTCATGAAGAAAGGTAAATACAATTTGGAGATATCAATGAAACACTTCCCCGCATACAAAACACCTTTTACAGATCTATATGCGAGATACAAATTTTAGCCGTCAGCAAAAAGGAGATGATCTGACGGGTAAAACGTGACGGCTTGAAAAATCACCCGTTCAACTGATCCATCCAAACAGGTGTGAGATTTACGACCAGTGGACAATAAGTCTGTGAGATGATCTCTGACCGGAGGTCATTCTCAGTGATTTGATCGTGGTATTAAACGATGGATGGACACGCCGGTCAGACAGTCAACTGCCTAGAGCGTTAACAGATCTCCCCTAAACCAGCGAGCGTTTGCCCAGAGCTTCCCTCGGAATTATCGTGATTATTGAAGCCCTGCACTGTCAACAATGTCAACCTTTTCAAATTGACAATTTGGATTTTAACGATAAACTGATTTGAGCTCAACCTTGACTACATGTACATGTGTAACTGCCAAGCAAACACGCGAGTTGTTCGACGGATTAAAAAACAAGAAGAGGAGGATCGTAATGAAGATCTAAATTGTTAGTGTCAGCCACGGAGAAAAAAAGACGGGAATGCAAATAATTGTCTAGCAGCTTTCGAAACTACGTTGTACATGTACATCTAGAATATCAAAGATCTCAGCTTCTTAAATATGAGTGAGTGAATAGAATTTAACGTCGCTTTCAACAATATTTCACCTATATCACGACGAACCAGCTAAGCACCACCCAGCCCAGTTGTGTTCCTGCTACATGTACTTCAAAGAAGAAATCTTTGAAGCAGCATGGAACCAGACACCCCCCATCCACCCTATAAAACACAGAGGACAGCACACAAGACACAGACAAGATGCTTACATGGTGCAATAAAGACAAGTGATATTACAGTGCTAGACATCACATTATCAAGTTCCTGCTGCTTCTCCGCAAAATGCATTGAAGCAACAGGAACCTGAACCCACCCAACCACCTGCGATATATTTATAAAATTTACATAAACATCAGATTTTAACCCATACGGTACTACATACATGTAGTATATCCTCGCATCCCAGATTATGTATATTTTTCCTGGAAATCTAAGACATTAAGGTCCATTAAGGAGGTCTTACTTAAGGCCGCACTCATTTCTTAACGAGCTGGATTCAGTATTTGTTTAGTGTGCGAATTGGCATTATATGTACATGTACCATATATATGTACTTCATCACAAGACAAATTGAAGTTTGCATGGTAATGGTTGTTTTGATGAAGGGAGATAACCTTGCTGATTTTTTTTTTAAAATAACATGAAAAAGGGTTGACGTCTATGGTCAGAACGACACAAATGCTGACCCCGAAACAAAACATGTTTTTTTTGGCTTACATGTAGCAGCCCCATACATGTACATGCAAGCCTAGCAGATGAGTTATTACAATTTTCTCGTCAAGCGTTCTGCAGAAATAAGCTAGAGAAACAACAAAACACTACAACATGTTCATGTGTTGTACATACACAGTAAACTTAGAGCAATTTCCCTGCCCATGGACAAGTTT
Organism: Hanleya hanleyi; assembly: GCA_036873755.1. Classification (NCBI taxonomy): domain Eukaryota; kingdom Metazoa; phylum Mollusca; class Polyplacophora; order Lepidopleurida; family Hanleyidae; genus Hanleya; species Hanleya hanleyi. The sequence continues at coordinate 67,016 of JAVTVY010027881.1, forward strand.
TGAGAAGAACCGAGAAAGACAAATATCCAAACCCTGAGAGAAACATTGACAGACAAACACAAGAACACACACATCACAAGTCAACAGGATAACTTTGAGAGGGAAACACGGTGAAATGTCACAGAGTCTACAGCCAGTAATCTGTCCTAAACCCTGATTGATTCTGATCACTAGTTCAGGCACCTTCATTACAATTTACATGTACATGTACATCAAGCTAATTTTTACCGTCGTGATGACTGAAACAAGGTTGAAAACGACGTTAAACCCTACTACTGTACTCACTCACTCACGCACTCCTTCTAATTCCCACTCAGGAACCAATCATTCTTTCAATGCTCAAAGTATTTAAAAATAGACACAAGACGTCACTGATCTCGATACCATAATTTGAAGTTTGAAATGTGTCCTAGAAGAGTGTTATTGATTGGTGGACCAATATATTGGGCCAACACAATCACCATATTAGGAGGAATGACACCGCTACTTGAGAATGATGTCACCCTATACCAATATCGGTGAGTAGGTTCTACATGTAATTGGTTCGTCTCTCATTCAAAATTTACAACTCAGATTTTAAATACCGAAGGTGGTCAGATACATGTATATCAAGGCAGGTTCGAAGTGGGAACATAGAAATTGGCTTGATGAAATGGAGATATAGTTAGGATGACCTGAAGCTGGACAATTCCATGTAAACTCTATGGACAAGAGGCAAAACTCGGAAATTGCCATAAAAGGACTGGTGACTGGTGTATTAACTGATGTAGAAGTTTGATACATTTAGAGTATCTTAGTCAACGTTTTTCATTAAAATGGAATTATCTAATAATACTCACCTTAAGTTTTTTCATAGTGATTTAGGCTAAGGATAATCGATTGAATCAATTCATTTTTACAACTATCAAGTAATTAATTACTCCCAATCAACAAAGGGCCTCTACTCACTATCACTTCATTTAATTGTTCAATTAAACAATTTTTTTTAAAGTTTAATAGAGAATCCGTGGCAAGTGTGCTTTAATTAGTCATTGTCTATCCTGTGTGCCCAGTATTGAGTGAATCAACAGGTAAAGCAACACCTGAGAGGCTAGATAATGACAACATTAAACGTGAGTCGTCAGGTATCAACACTTTGATCTGCACACAAACACACACATTAAGCGGGGCAATTCCACAAGCCTGGAAATAACGGGCCGGTCACGGACAATGTCCGACACCGAAAGAAGCTTTGACGGGCACAAATCACTCGGACCTGGTCGTTTTGTCCAGTGCCATTTTATACTGGAAAATTTAACCAGTCGCAGCAGTTTTTCACTGTTTTTGAGCAGGGAAGTTCACGCTATTTCAAAGCTGGAAAAAAAAACACTTTTATTCGTCAAACTGGCAATGACAATTGTCCTGCATGGCTGGTCAAAGTCTCCTGCTCGACCACGCTTCCATTATCGCCGAACGCCATGTTCGCATTATTGCTGACGTCATCATTATTGTGGGGAAATCCCTGAACTGGGATTCCCTCTGACAGGATCGTGCTGGCGTACATGCCAAATTGTTGCAGCAAACGATGCTGATCTGATATTTTACAGCTAGCTGCCACCCGAAACAGAACAAAACTGGTACACTAGACATTGATGTACAAAATGTAAGAAGCTGCAATTACTGTTGAACTGCAAAACCGCGGACAAACAAGTTTAGACTCAGAAATTGACCTTTGCAACAACAACAACAACGTCGCATCTGACGATCACTTCTCATTTCCAAGGCCCTTCCGAGGTTATAAAATGAACAATCTTGGGTGGTTGATTCTCCTAATTATAATTGAGAGGCATAGATTTATTTGCTTGGATTTTCAACAGAAGACCTTTGGGGTTTTTTTCTAAGAAATATTGAAGGTATCATTTTTTTGTGTATTCATTTTGGGTGCATGCCCATACATTTTACATAACCAAGCGCAGCTAGATAATGCTGTGGATATCCTTGGAGGTACTAAAAAGTTGTTGAGAAGCAATTTTGATGTGTTGTTTTTTTCTTTTCAGCCAAAGCAAATCTTGCGTACATAAATTCAACAAAGTTAATCATTCTGGCAAATTTATTTCATTTTAGCTAATAATAATTCTAAGCAACTATTCCTGATCATACAGTTGTAAGCTGTGTTGATAGTGCATGTAGTAGGTTATACCTTTTGTAGTGCTGATTACAAAATAGGCCGCTGAGGCCCGATATTTTTGTCAGGCATCCCATTCCAAATGTCAGGTACCAAGTTATTGATGCCTGCCAAAGTGTCCGGCACCAGTGAAAAAATTATTTCCAGGCTTGTTCCACCGTGACCGACATTATATTTTCCCAATTTTCATTTTCTGTTAGAAAAGCCTCCACATGCTTACAGCACCTAGCTTATGGCTTTAGATTATTTCCTTGATATAAAGTTAAACTTTGCGCCCAAATTAGGATGTGCCCAAATTAGAAAAAAAAAATATATATCTAAATTTTGTTATATAAATCTTTTTAAATGTTAGTTATTCTCATGAAGATCCCTCATCAATTAAGCATCATATTTGAGTGGAATTCTACCTATTTTGCCAGAATTCGAGTTTTCACTAATTTGGGCATGTTTCTCTGTCTAAAACTTATTGCCGTGCAGAATAGAGGGTGTGCCCAAATTAGGGTAGTCTAAAGCCCTGCCTGCTTCTAGGAATTTCTCCATTTACCCAGAACATGATTGTGTTCTCAGACTAGGACACATGGTGTTTTGGCAGCTTATTATTCAAATCAGCTTTTACAATATAGTTCACTTTTCTTTCCTTCACCTCTCCCATCTACATGTATGCTTCCAGGAAAGAGATGATTTACATGTGCGAAAAAAATGGTGAAGTTAGACATGTACATGTATATTGTACATGTAGTTATCAGGTGAGTCAGGGATAAAAGCAGTTTGGAAATTCTGGAGTGGGACAGCGCAGGCATATAACTACAGAAATATTTTAAAAACGGTAAATATACTGTTATTTCTCAACCTGTGTCATTTTAGAAGTCAAAATATCCCTCCCCCTTCCCTTTTAAAAAAATAGGTTTGTTTCATGTAAACATCATTCATTTATATACCTGTAGTTAGACAGAGAATAAAATCTACAAAACCCTGTCATGGTGTGCATAAAATTCTGTGAACTCGAGAAGACCAAAATACATGCAAGTCTACGCTAGAATCCATTGGAAATCACTCGACGGCATGTTTGTCGGATCTCCTAATTTGTGTGTTTCCCGCTAATTCTACCTGTCACATGGACCTGTGCATACAGACATCGTGGATGTATCCGAGGCTACCATCGTTGGCAGATTGGGCCGAGCTTTTAGCGATGTGTGTGCTCTACAAGCGTGTCTCCCTAATTGTCTATTGATCGACACATTACAACTCATCTCTCACCCATCCCGCATCGACCAGGGGAGATAACAAGACACTGAGTCGCCAGCAGTCACCTGAGCACACACATCTCTGTCTATAAACACATCTGGAAGTTTTCAGGAAGAACAACACTTTAATTGGCATGCACATGTGATCCTAAAAAGACTTAAATTCTACTCAAATTCTAATAGAACGTTGTATTTTCAATACTTCAAATGAAATTGTTATCGTAGTGTAGTTTTAATATTCAGCTTAACTTTGTTCATACTAATTTAGTCTAAGGATAATTGATGTATCAATTTATTTTTAAAAGTACATGTATCAAGTAATTGATTACTCCCTATCAATAAAGGGCCTCTACTCCATTGTTTGATTCCTCAATTAAACTAAAACAACAAAAGGTGTACTTGGGAATGCAAATGTGTGTTAATTAGTCACTGCCTATCATGTGTGCCCAGTATTGAGTGAATCAACACTAAAGTGACACCTGAGAAGCTGGATAATGACAACATTAAACAGGAGTCCTCAGGTACATGTATTAACACTTTGATCTGTACATAAACACACATATCAAAGCTGTGAAACATCAATGTTCAGGCTTCCAATGCCAAGCCCAAATTTATGGCCCAACATGCCCAATGACAAGCCCAAATGTACAAGTGTCCAATGACAAACCCAAAAGTATGACCCAAATTCACCCAATGCCAAGCCCAAAATTATATGAGTGCTCAATGCCAAGCCCAAATGTTTGGGGGCCAGTGCCCAATGCCAAGTCCAAATGTACGGGTGCCTAATGCCAAACCCAAATGTATGGGTGCCCTGAATGCGAAGTCATGTACATGAATGAGTGTCCAATGACAAACCCAAATATATGACCCAATGCCAAGCCCAAATGTATGGGGGTCAGTGCCTAATTAATGCCAATTCCAAATGTATGGGTGCCCAATGCCAAGCCATGTATGAGTGTCCAATGACAAGCTCAACTGTATTGCCCAATGCCAAACCCAAATGCAAGATCATGCAAGTTTCCCTCTCTCTTTCACAGCTAAGAAAATTAACCCTTTTCATGCAAAATTAAACATGTAATGCTGAGATAGTGCATGTTAGAGGATTGATGAAAATGAACCACTCAAATATGTTGATAAAAACAACTGCAATGCGAGTGCTGCATGTTCAAAACATACTGATGTCCCCCATTGAACCAGTCACCATATGGTTGTCGCTAATTTTCTACTTTAAAGCGAGCCCATAAGTATGATATTGACTTGACGGGATGCGTTTGCCTTTTCTGCCAATGAAACTAGCCTTTGGATTGGCCATCAGTACACTACTATGGTTGACAGCAGGCCCGAGACCATGAAGGGTATTACAGGAAAATGTCTACTGTATTTATGTTCTAACCGCTTCCACTTAATGAGAAGGTTATGAGAAATCCGGGTCATATAATAAAACAATTATAAATAGTGTTTTGATAATGATCAAAACGTGGTTTTTTGGATCTGACATTGTCTGAGAAAACCACATATCGTCCTCATTGAAAGACTGTTATCGTATGACGACTTACTACTCCATTACAAGGAATTGCTCAACTCATTATAATAATGTCTTATTAACTTGTTAAAACACATTAATAATTATTATAATGAGATAAGTAACTCGGTTATAACAGATTAGTAATGCGTTATGTGACAGTTTATTAATGCATTATAATGAGTAAAGTAATTTGTTAAAATGAGACATGACTTGTGTAACTCGATATATGAGATATATATGCAGTGGATTTTACTCTTGTTTTCAACCTTAGATGCCAAATTATTAATTACATTATTATGCACGACTAAGCTTGTAGGTTAATGGTCACAGGTAAACCTAAAACATCACACAGCTATATTGGGTTCACAGGTAAATGATAGCGAGGAATTTGTGAATGAAGGTCATTTTAGCGGTGAACCAGAAAACCACCTTCGAAAGAAGGAGCTGTCTGGTGATACCTGTCCAATTAATACAGCATCATTAGTGTCTTGTTTTTAACAACTACATACTTGAACGATTAATCAGTGGACTAATTGCAAGGACCTGGAGAGTGTAATGTTCAGACAATGATTTCCCTATAATTACCTTTGTCGAGAGAATGAGTATTGTTTTCTGGTTCTCGTATTTATTTTTTTCTCCAAGGTCTCTCATAATGAACAGGTTTCATATTGTCTTGCACGAGTCTGACTACAATTAGATTTGAACGACACCAGAAGCAAATCAACTTGAAGTCTGTCACCTCAGGGCTGCACAAATTGCACAAACAATAGGTTTGGTTCGCGCAGAGGTTACACAATTTTCATTATGCGTAACCCATTTTCAGTTCACTTGATTTATGGATATTAACCTGTATACAATAGTGATGGGTTATGCAAATCAAAGAAAGGTTAACGGTACCCAATTTTTTTTAGCGCAACTCATATTTTCAATTTGTGCAGTCCTGCACCTTTGATTAGACAAGTTAGAATGCATTGGCCACCATACATGTACTCCCTGCTTATAACACATGATGCGATGCAGATGCGCAGCAGAATTGCATGTGTTGTGTGTGCAGATTCAAAACAAAATTTGAGTGATGCATCACTGGAGAGGAGATGATGCTGGAATTCAAATACTCAGCCTATGAAATGTACATAATTAGTCTCACACATGATTCCCCATACCTGTGCTCTTCTTGTCTTTCAAGAGTTTAGTGGTGAAAGCAGGTTGACGATTTGCAAGTGCTGTCGAGCTAGTTTAATCTAATGTTACACCATTCTAGTTGATTTACTTCTGACAAAACTGATCTCGGAATTGAACACAGAGATAAGATATGTCTTGGTATGACGACATGACCTGCCATGCAGAGTGATACGGATTTTATGGACTGCGTCCTGAATTGAACTAAAATCATTAAATCCAATCAGATGTTTTCATCATTTTAGGGGGGGGGGTGTACCCGGAAGTAGATTTGAACTTGATAATATGATATATTAATTTTTATGTGTTGGGAAAAGGCTGTATTGAGAAAGTTGTGGAAAATAATTGTTTCAGGTTCGATCTATACAGGTTCAAGGTGTGAAACATGATTTAATCAGGGCACTTCCAGAAAAAAAACAACGCCCACACACACAAAATTAAAAGTCACTGCACCACATTTTTCAAGCTCTTTGACCAGAAAGAAGATTTTTTGTCACAACGACATGCGCATCATGTAGCTGTGAAGTAAGGTATGTTCGATATTTTTGAATGACATGTGGTACCTAATATTACTCTGTACATGTACTATTAAAAAACATCCCGCTGAACATTGCAAATAGTTGTGTGCCTATCGTGTCTACAGTGTCAAAAGTATCTGGCAATGTTTGGGGGGGAAAAGTTCACGTCCCATTTTGAGAAGAATTGTGACAAACAATTTTTTGAACTGATCCATGCAATTTTTTTTGGCTCGCTAAAACTGAATGTTTAAACAAATCACAACAGGCAAGACATTAATTACAGGTACATATAAGGTACATAATACATGAACGTAGACTTTATTGGTTAAGCGCATGTATGAAGATCTATCATTAATTTTGTGATCTACATGTACATACATGTACCAGTCCACTGGTATGCCTTGCATTATGAAGGGTTTGCCTGGGAATGCCAGGCCCTGTCAATGCCTGTGAAAAGCCCAGTGTTCACATGTATCACAGGCCTACTTACATGTATCACAGGCCTACTTACATGTTGTATCACAGGCCTACTTACATGTATCACAGGCCTACTTACATGTATCAGCCTAGTAAAAATAAGTGCGGACTACGAAGTAGGCTACCATCTGCAAATTGTCCGGTAGTCAGTGAGTGATGAGTGAGTGAGTGAGTCTATCCGAATCCTTTCATCGGCAAAATAAGGAAAACCGTTGACATTAGAACCTTAATTTTTTGCATGCAGGTGCATTAGGGGACTGTTACCAGCAAGTTCTGAGCTGATCTACTTTCAAATATGATGAAAATTTCCATTGATTTGATCATTCTGACTTGAGCTGTGCCCATCTTAAAGGAAAGGTTCGGGTATGGTAAAGCTATATTTCAACTGAAAGAGCTAGTCAAATGGTATTCAACTGTATTTTTTTTTAATTTTTGGAATTTATTTTAACACAGAAATAGTTAACCAAATGCTGTGATACCGTCAAATTTACCAAACTCCAGGAAAGCGCCATTGTATTGTCACGTGACCTATTTTAGCCAATAGGAGTAAAACTATGTAAAACGGTGTGACGTAAGCGGAAGGCAGACATATGGAGGTAGCATTGGGCTGCGTGTGTTAAGATGCAAGTTTGACGGTGTCAAAATTGGCAAGAATTACTTCAAATATTTAATAGCTCATACCATTTTCATTTCTAGTTGCCAGAGCGCGGCTTTCTTCGACTTCGCTCTCCCAGCAGCGAAGACACTCGATCTCTCCCGTAAGCCGTCGATGAGAGCAACGTGTGCACCGGCACCATACATGTACTAAATTTTCCATGCGGGCTTCTGTCTTCATTTCGTGGCCTGTCTCGCTTTAGAGCTGCTATCATCCCCGCAGCTCTGATCTCCGTATCTGAGCGTTTCGGCTCGAATTGGTAGCCCTGACAAGACCAAACACAGCTTCCTCGTCGCTTTCACCGCTGGACTCGGAACTGCCGCTCGTCGACATGATTTCACTCAATTTCGACTGAAGACTCCGTGCTTCACGTATATTACCCGAACAGACAGAAGAGTTCCAAAGCCTTTTCCCTACGTCATATGCGCCTTCTGGATACGATACAATGGCGGCACTCTTGTCTCTGCGAGTTCGCGGTGAAAAATTGAAAATGAGAAAATATATCTTTTGGGTTTAATTTGGTGAGTTGTATTAATATGTATTGAAGGCAACCAAACCCGAACTTTTCCTTTAATATAGGCAGGATTTCAACTTGGGGCGGGGGGATTTCCAAGAGTTCAGTGTGCGTCGGAGTCCTAATGCCTACCCTAATTCGTAGGTCTTGTGACGTTTGTCACACTGCCATGTAGTTCAATTGAAATCAGCTCCACTGTGAGCAAATCAGCCCCATTATTAGCCAATACCAGGCCTATCAAATCAGCCTGGTGGTGAGATTTCTGGAATGCAAAGCCTGGGTATACGAACTGAAATTTTGTGACAGTTGTCTCACGACTTGCATTCCAGTCGAGACTGTTTATGAACAAAGATGTATTTATGCATAGTCAATTATTTTGAAAAATAAACTTGAACCGGAAATCTTTCAGACGGCTTCATTTTTCACAATTTTCTTATCTATGTACACGTTGGATATGAGGACTATTCAAAGGGAAACAATTTCTGTAAAGGGTCGACATTTCCACCTGTCTAACCAAGTCTGGTAGAACAGGTGGATCAACGAATTTTTTCTGTACATTTTATTTAAAACCTTTATAAGAATGAACAGATCAGTTTCTTTAAGTCTGAATAAGTCGGAAACAGCTCAATAATTTTACTGACATATTACCGCCTAAATCAGACGTTTTTTTGTACTGAATAAAATTTTATTTCCATAAACATTCACAGTTCGTCATCTCTCTGACATGAGGTACTTTAACCCTGTAAATATATTTGCCTTAATTACTGACATAACATTGCTTAATATATTTTTATGTATTCCATCACAGATGCATTTGTGGTCTAATCAGGCCTACATGATTGCTATGTGTGCAGAAAAGAGTTTTTATTTTTATGCATAAAGCAGTTTTCCGTTTTTACTCGTGTTGAGCATATTGAATGCCGTGCACATTGACAAGTGATCAAAACGAACAATATCAACGTTCATAATTGTCACCATGTGTCAGGCTGGGTCAAAGCTGTCAGGTCATGTTTTGTTGTGTGGATACAGCGCCATGAATATACATTGACACCGTTGACAGAAATGAAACGATATGTACATGTACGTGTACATGACGAGGAAATATGTGATCACACTTGTAATTTACCCGGAATAATCCAATTAAAAACCGGAAACTCTCAAAACTGCATTTACTCTAGTCTACAGTAAGCAATGGATCCAAGCATTCTTATAATTTTGTTACTTGGACTTTATGGACATGGGAAAATAAATAAATTCAGGAGAGAGTTACATGTAAAGCCCAACTCACACTTGCGAACATTTTGTTGTATTACATGTACAGAACAAAAAACACTGTTGAGAACATGTTTTGTCTGCAGTGTGAGGTGCCCAGAAACAGAAAACATATATCTGTTCGAAACAAATGTTCGTGAGATCAAACGTGTTACGACTCAATTATCACGACGTTGGGTCCTATTTCTTTTCACACCCGGAACCACATGGGTGGGGTCCTATTCCTTCTCACACTCAGAAACCCCACGGGTGCCTCAGTTAGTCGCCTCTTACGATAAGCTGTCTGAGGAGCTGAGGCCTATTCTTTCCATGACCTGTGGTGTGCACAACGACATCCCAGGTCAATCCCCGGAAGCCCCACGGGGCCCAATTTGATGATGTCACAACAGATACATGTTCAGGAGAAAGCAAGGTTAACTGTACCAATTTGTACCTTAGACCATCCACACTTGAATCCTTGTTTCCCCCATCAGACACCCGCTCGTTTTTTCATAATTTTCATTTATTTTCATCATTTGCAGTTTCTCCTACTTGATGCAATTTCCAAATTCAATTTCTTGCTTTGAACATGTTGAAATCTGTAAAATGTGAAAAGCCAACTGCATTTCCTTCAACAACCTCAACGACATCAAATCTGATGATGGAAATGGAAGGACTGATAAAAATAATAATACGCTCCCATGGAAAATCTCATCAGGGGAGGTAACTAGTTTGTTTAAACATTCTCAAACATGACCGCCAGAATCAGTATTTTATTTTCCTTGTCTCACATAATTGCATTTGTCAGTGTGAGCTGTGGACAGCAAGGACCAGCAGAAATTAAGATCTGGGCACCACCAGCAATTTGCCAGGGGCAAATCTAGCTACAACATGTAACCTAGTGATGACGTTTATATTGACCTTATATAGTGACAATATAAGGTCAATATAAACGTCATCACTAGGTTACATGTTGTAGCTAGGGCAAATCCAAACTATTTAAGAATAACCGGAGACAAATTCAACCAGATCAGGAGCCTGGGGCAGGCAATATCACCCATACACCTAGGGTGTCTGACCTGTTCTGGGCCGCGAAGTCAATTAGCTGGTAATCAAATTGCATCTCTATAGCCTGAAGAAGAGAAAATATATTTAATCGGAGGTAAAATCGAGGGAGAAAGTGGCGAAGAATTTCTGCAGGGCTTTACTCGGCACAACAGACTTGAACAGATTAATCAATAATAGCGGACACTTTCTTTATTCTATTGTCAGGATTTGCCAGGGACAGCTGACCAGTCTAGAGTTATTGTGTCGCTAAAGTCACCTTGTGTGACCCACGAGTCAAAAGTTGAGCTTAAATCCCAGGGCACCTGCAGAACTTAGTGCTTTCCGCTTTCCCCAATAACAAGCTACAATAATAAAGTGTGCATCAAAGGGAAACTGATAAGTAATACAATAACCATAAAATGATTAATCACTTTGTTGTTCAGGTATTAATTCTTTTGACACCTTCATGGAAGACTTGGTACTGGATATCCACATGGTCAAGCTGACCAAATTGTACATGTATGTTATATTTTTGATTACTACAATGTACAAAGTTCAAGCCCAGAATGGATTGACATCTCTCATGCCTCCCCGAGTATTGTCACATCCAATGTTCTACTTACATGTAGGTTCACTATAGTATAATAAATCGTTTGTTTATCGTCAACTGTTTCAGAAGTGAAATATATGTTCTGAGACAAGCTGAAATGACACAATTTGCTGGATGTGCTCAAATTTACATGCCTGTGCTGCCATGATGCATGGTAAACCCTATCTCCAGAAGGAAATCATTTCAGTTTCAAAACATCCTTTATCAGTTACCACAATATTTTTTGCTAAAGTCATTCTAAAAAAAAATGTGTTTACTGCAACGCAATTTGGAAATGTTTTCATTATTAAACTTGCAACAGATGTGTTCAGCCAATTTGTGCTGCATGTACAGGTCCCGTCTAAAGTTTTTATGCATCATAATTACACATGCTTTGTGGCTTCTAGACAGTTGCCATTAATATTCATTCAATTGCATGTTCGGAACAGTTGAATGGTCCAATCCCCGTTCAAAATGACAGACACTGTCTGTGTCGGCCATTTTGTTGGCCTTCACCAGCAGCGCCAACAGCGACAGAGTAAACTCCCCTTACGGGATGCGTGAGGAGTTATTCCCCTTGAAACAGACATTTTTACAGGTTCGCGAAAACGTAAAAAGAATATGCCAGACAATTTTTTTTTGCGCAGCTACGTTTTTTTCAGGTCGGTCGGGTTACGGTATAATATTTTGAATGGCCTAAATGTACCAAATATTAGGCCTGTACTGTAACACATTTCCTAAAACTCAACTTCTTATACTTTCATGTACTGTACACATTCACATAAACTGAATTTATTGAATGCCTGTGTGTTATATCCCATAATTGCATCGTAGCATAGTGAGATTGTGGCCTTTGATTGGTCGTGTTGATTATCACAAGTTTCGAGGCTCTAAACCAGAGCCAGCATCAAGAGGTCAGATGGTAGTCAAGTACCAGCAAACAGACTGTTTGACCTGGTGTTAGGGTCTCCCCAGAAAGACACACACACCTGTAAACACCTTAAGATGAGGGCAATTACCACTTTAACCCTTCAATGATACCTTCCCGATGACGATCGATAAAAAATTACAGCCCAGAATGGTAAATATTGGCAGCCATTTGCTGTAAGCTGTGGCCCTGTGCTAAGAAAGCTGTTGTTTTATCTACATGTACACAAATATAGTGCTGTGGCCTTATCTGGTGCAGCTCGGTGCAGTTCTGTTGTGAAGTTACACAGGCAGGGGAGCAACTTACAGAAGTTATAAAATTATAAATTCTCTAAGGGATTACATTTTACATCAAAATCTTCACTGATCACAAAATAATGATATTTTGACCAGTAGTGAAGTCACAGAGTGTAATGACCTCTGTTAATTCATATAATACAGCCCATTACTGTGACTTCACATGTAAATGTACAATCATCCCACAACTCAATGACCTCCAACTTTTGTCGACAAATATTAAATGCTCTAAAATAATGAAAATGGCGAGGAAATAAATATCCCCTTGATTTCAGACCAATTTTTTGACCTCTTCTAATAAAACTCATCGTCCCATGGTTATATGGTGTCAAAGTTCATTTCCTGTGTCAGTGATTAGCATAATCTCAGAATTTATATTCCTGCCAGACTCTCAGAATGAAGACCACAAAATGACAGCATCTTTGAGTTTCTCTAAAGATGGGTCATTTTACTGTACAGTACATGTATTTGAGGAAGAGAGAATACATATATATAGCAGCTACAAATGGCTCCTCAATTCGCCCTGTTCCTCGACTGTGCCTTCTCATATACATGTACATTTACATGGATGGAGGCTGGGGCACCTGTACATTTGAGGGGCAGAGGCTGGGGCACCTGTACATTTGAGGGGCAGAGGCTGGGGCACCTGTACATTTGAGGGGCATGGATGATGGTGTACAATGTACCTGATGTACAGGGTAGGAAGGAAGTGTGGGGTCAGCCTCTCACTGTTTGGTCTTTCCTGGCCTTGCCCCCCTTCCTCCTTATCATGTTAGCATATAAGGTGGAGCTTTGTTATTCTAACCTCTTGTTACATGTCAATTCTGTGTGGGAGGCGGTAATTACACTACAGGTCAATATTGGCATTATCAGCTCGTTAACAGATTATCACATTTATCTGGCCTGTACAGATGTTCCTGTGTAAGAAAACGCCTACAACATTTTCCAAAAGAATTCCAACTCCAGCTTTTGGTAATTTGCGGGAGAGCTTGGAGACCATCAGTCATGTCAGTATTTCGGACTAACTGCAATCGTGTGGTCGGGGACCACTTCCCTATCATCTCTCTCAGGGACCACTTCCCTATCATCTCTCTCAAGGACCACTTCCCTATCATCTCTCTCGGGGACCACTTCCCTATCATCTCTCTCGGGGACCACTTCCCTATCATCTCTCTCGGGGACCACTTCCCTATCATCTCTCTCGGGGACCACTTCCCTATCATCTCTCTCGGGGACCACTTCCCTATCATCTCTCTCAGGGACCACTTTCCTATCATCTCTCTCGGGGACCACTTCCCTATCATCTCCCCTATCATCTCTCTCGGGGACCACTTCCCTAGCTATTATCTCTCTCGGGGACCACTTCCCTATCATCTCTCTTGGTGACCACTTTCCTATCATCTCTCTCGGGGACCACTTCCCTATCATCTCCCCTATCATCTCTCTCGGGGACCACTTCCCTAGCTATTATCTCTCTCGGGGACCACTTCCCTATCATCTCTCTTGGTGACCACTTTCCTATCATCTCTCTTGGTGACCACTTCCCTATCATCTCTCTCGGGGACCACTTCCCTATCATCTCTCTCAAGGATCATTTCATATGTGTGTATGCTCAGTGGCGGGCTGTGCGCCATACCAAATATCATTTCTGCATTATAAAAGCCAGCTGCGCACATTGCAACACCGAGAGAGAAGGTTGATCATCACCGGAACAATCTCTGTAATACCTGTGGGCTGTCATAGCTCAGTCGGTAGAGCATCGGCACGATAAGCCGGGGTCATGGGTTCGAATCCCGCTGACGACCAATTTATTCTTTCTCTCTCAAGGACCAGTTCATATGTGTGTATGCTCAGTGGAGGGCTGTGCGCCATAACAAATATCATTCATCTTGTATCATACTTATTCAGACCCCCACATCTGCTCCATATGTAGGAGTGGCTCAAGAAGAATAGTGCACAATACAAATTATCCAATCGGATGCTCTGATTGCACTTTTTTTTGGTCAATTTTGGTCCAGTTGACCAATCAACTGACAGAACTTGCAATTCCATTAATATCTGCAGATCCTAATGTGCAAGCCTTCCAAATTACATCCTTGTGATTATCATTGTAAGGGTGCTATTGTTTTTTTGTTTTTTTTGTGTGGGGGTTGTCCATCTGTCTGTTATGGGTCCACACGGTTCAGAGAAACCCTCGAGTAATGCAATACTATAAAGGCTTTGCATTCTCTGGATGACTTGCAAATTACATGTACATGTATTCACAGAATTGTTAAATATGTTCACCTGATAGCGAGTGAATAATTGGAGAGCAATTCTGGAAAACGCTGTTCTTTATAATGCCACTATAATGCAGGACATGTCCGGCAAAAAATTGACATGTTCTGTGTTTTTTTTAGATAATTTACATACAAATTAATTGGATGCAGGACAATTTTTACAAATGTCCGGTAGTGGTTGGGGCCTATTTCGACCTCTGACTGATCTTCAAGATATTGCATGTATACCCTCTGGTTGCACTGGGGTTGAATCATGGCACGCAGCTTTTGTGCACATTGTTCTCAGCCAATCAGCATTGTCCAGTGGGCTCAGTGTGACACGTAGCGTGTGTTCTTGTGTAATAATTTAGAATAAAACTTGTTAATTCTTTTACAAGATATATTGGATACTATACATGCTCCATGTCGATCGAAATTGATACGGACCGATCGCGCATGCACGCCACGTTTTTCTGCACAGTGCTGTCAGAGGGTGTTACACAGAATTTTCGAAGGTAACAAACTCTGACAATGGGAGAAGGCAAATGAATGATGTAGAATTCTTGTGATCCCCTCAAAGAGAAAATCATTTACAAAATACAGTCAAAGCGAATCTGAACCATATTTCAGCACTTGAGAATGAGGTATGGTATGTAACATGTATTCCAATGAACATCCTATATTAATACCAAAAGACTACTTGAACCCAGATCTGACCTCAACCGGAGGCCACTCCAATAAAAGGGCGAACAATCGGAATTAGCCATGCGTGAATAAGCTGTCTGGCAAGCCATTATCAGACAAAGACCCAAGATTTATGTATGATCTGACCCGACTACGATACCATGCGCGGACAATGCAGAAACCCAAATGACCTGCTGGAGAAGTCCAGAATCTAGAAGCTTTTCCATTACGTCAAGATGATCCATTGACTTGATTGAAGGATAACAAAAACAACTTGAACAAATGTTTGCCACAAAAAGCCTCTTTGCAAAGATGTCCACACAGACTTCCACCTGAGTGCAGGAATTGTGCAGATTTCAAAGAGTGATTCGGGCCAACTTGGTGTGTTCCAGTCGAACGTCATACACTAGGGAATTCACAAGTAATGTTGATCGGATTATTTAGGTATGATTGGACCTTGATCTTGATCAACATTTAGCGATTTGTCCGTCTTCTCTGACGCGATTCCAGACACAAATCAAGCTCAGGTCCTAAAACCTTGCACCGTGTAACATACATCAATCATCCAGAGGTTTCTACAATTTGGAGCTATCCCAGATAGAAATCTTATTGACAACTGCATATTAGAGGACCAAATCAACCATTGGTATAAGGTTTAAAGCTTTGAGGAGTTTCACTCAGCTATCATTCCTGAATCCAACGTAATATCAGTAAATATTCATTCGTATCCCCGCAAACAGGTTAAAGCTATAAAACTACAAGTAAACAGGATAAACAGATTCTGTGAAATTACAAAATTTTCAGAAGCTAATAAACTTTCGCTTCAGTCTTGTCAGTTTCATCTGCACCTGCCAAACAAACATCTATTTGACCTTTCTCCCAAACCCTTGTAAGATACATATGAAATGCATGAAAACAGTCATCAAGTGCACTGTTTTTGCACAAACCTGATAAATAAAATTTCAGCTTTAGTGTACATTTTGTTGTTAAATCATATCTACCGAATGTCTCCAAAGATACCACGGTATTTAAAAGGAGGACGAAAATTTTGTTTTGGTACTGAGCCCTGGATGTCCAGCTTTCAGGAAAAGCCTTGAAGTCAAAGTTGGAGAGAAGACAAATCCTTATTTGGCAAAGCAACCAGGACATCATAAAATAGAATATACATGTTTTCTGCATCTGATTCTGAGACCATTTTTATTGAACAAGTGCAAAGATGGATAGATCTATATACTGTGTACCACGTAAATTTGTACGAGGAAATGGGGATGATATTTTTTCCTTAAATAAAGCATGGTAAGCTCTTCAGAAAATAAGTCGGAGAGAAACCGGCAGAGCTACCAGTTCCTGAGAGGCTCTTGTAGCTGGGCTGGGAGCTATCATCAGCCTGTCACTAAATCCAATTGTGGCCAGTCCAACTAAACTTTGAGGTTGATCTGTCCATGAGTAACACGTAACGGTAGCACTAGCTACTGCAACCCTCTAATAATTCAATCACAGGAAATGAAATTTCCCCATCATAAAATCTGAGAGTGACAAAATTTATTAAGACAGGAAGTTGACAAAATGGTTCAAAATCATACATATAATCCAATATTTCTTTGTTAATTCCAGTGATTTCAGAAGGTGATCAAATTTATTAGATCGGAACCACTGATTGAATTGGGGGTGATTGAATTTTGTCCCAAAATTTGGGGTGATTGAATTTTGATAGGGGGATTGAATTATTAGATGGCTTGCCACACTGCACCACTCCGGAATGGTTAGTTCTTAAGGCTTCATCCACCCCCACCCCCCTCAAAGGCTTCCATCCCCCCCCCCCCCCCACCCCCAAACCAGAATGTAACTGGATGACTATGTTTTACAGTTCTAAGACAGTTCTACACATACATGTATAACAGCTACATGTATCACACCGCCATATCAATATCTCAGACTCCTGGCCAACACACGCCGACAAAATAAAAAGCAGAACAGGATAAACGTTTGACAAGTGTCCAAGTCACGTCTCTACATCTTGGCAAGACGACTACTCTTCAATATCGCGCTTTAGTTCTGACAAATGTCAAACTGTTAATAAAACTTATAACAGCACTCCGAGAGAAAAAACATTTTCTCTTTTCTCTGCAAGAGCTACTGTCTTGAACACCCAGCACCAGTAAACATGCAAACGAAAAATCTGAGGATTCTGTGATCAGATCGAATATGAACTTTTTCCCTAAAACCCGTTTGAAACTGGGCATGGCGAAGGAAAGAGAGCAAACAGGGGATTACGACTAATTGTCCATAGTACACATTAACACGTACATGAGGGGTGATTGAGTGAGCGAGGATGATATTATGTCGCTTTCAACAATCTTTGTTATATCACAACTTTTGGGTCGTATTCCTTTTTACACTCACGTACCCCCAGGTCCCCCAGTTAATTTGAGGAGATGATATTATATTCTTACCCTGACTCGGGGTGTGCACAACGACACCCTAGGTCAATCCCCGGGAGCCCCACGGGGCCATGTACATGTACATGAGATTGCAATTAATTTTTCTACATGTATGTGAGAGATCCTGTATATAAAGTACATGTACTATTTGAAGAAGTTGTAGATCTATGAAATAACTGGTGCATTATGGGTGATCTACAGCTCCGGTGTGATCCGACGCGTCCATCTGTGCAAACATTGGGGGGATCTAGCAGACAAACAGTTCCGTCTTCCTTCCTTCCGACATGTCTGAAAGACAACAGAGGAATCAGGAACTGTTCCTGTTGCTTTCCTCGGCTTTCCTTTGTACTCGGTCATTTTTAGCCGCTAACACTCCGACGACATACACGAATATCCCCTTCCAGGACATATCTCACAGTTGGTTTTAAAAGAAATCCAGACCGATGAACCATCAGTAGATCCTGACAACATCTGATGGAAGCATCAGCAGATCTAACAATAGATAAGCGAACATGTCCACTATACATATTACAACTTACTCTAGTCAAATTTGTTAGTTAAACTCTGAGACTCCTCAATATATAGATTTAAGTTTTTACGTGGAATATTCAAATCGCACAGTGGAGTAGATGTATTTCCGGTTTGCCCGAGGCCCAAATAATGTGAATTACGGAAAACCCTCCAATAATTCAATCACAGGAAGTGAACTTTTTTACCATAAACTCAAGGGATGATCAAATTTATTAGACCAGGAAGTTGACAAAATGGTTCATTATCATGCAGGTATTCCATTATTTTTCTTTGTTATTCCAATGATTTTAGAGGGTGATCAAATGAGAATTTGAATTTTGGGGGGTGATTGAATTTTGATAGGGGGATTGCATCAATGGAGGGATTGCCATATTCAAAATGACAAATCGCTCTATGAGCACAAACTTGCCACAGCTCTATTGATCTGAAGTTGAATTAATTTCTTAGCGTACATGTACCGTATATATAAACAGACAAATGATCACTTGAAGTGATTTTATCACGATTTCCAGTTTATTTAGGTTTTTTTCTATTTTTATTTTTTACTGATATGCAAGCTTCATGCTATTTTACTTTGCCTGGATAGAAAAGGTATGTTTCTCTGTTCTCTAACATTCGCATTCCTTGTTGTAAGCATAAATATGAAGAAAAACGATCATTCTATGAACTTATATACCTCTTGACTTCCTGAATGCTTATCGTGCATTACAGAAACTTCCTCATGTTTCCGTGGAGGTAAGTAATCCAAGTAAATATTTCTTTTATTTATATTGGATGCATTCATTTTGTAAAGCCAGCATGCGCTTACGCTGATAAACAGCTTGTATCACTGACGTCCCTACTCTCCTTGTTCCCCCCGCTGATTCACATCGCATATTTCGCGCCTCTTGGCCGTAAGGAGGCGCTCTGCACAGGCCAACCACCAACATGACCAATGACCAATGAATATCACTCTTACGGAAGAGTCTTGGCAATATGAGTTGTCTCCCTTCTCAAACGTTCACATGTCGTTAACGGCAAAACTAACAATAAACGGACGGCAAAACAGCTTTAATTACGTTAATTTCCGAGTTAAGAGTGAACAGATTTTTGGATAACTTCCTCCATTGTTTGGTAAGGTTCGTCAACTGATTGCAAACATTTGTTCACTGATACATGTGTACATGTACCTTCAAATAATTAACAAATAAATCCCTGTAAATGTTGTTAATGTCCCACTGCTAAGACCACGCTTTATCGTCATGAGTATATAAGGAAATCAAGCTGCCTAGAATCCTAACGTAAAAACACCGTTCAATTGTTTCAGATTTTAAATTGAATGTTGACTGTAATAAAGACGGGGAAAAGTTCCTTTGAGAGATGCGGTAAGAGGGCGTGTCGCTGTCAAAATATTGGCATGGCTTCCACATTACGTGAGAGTCGTGATCTCACTATCATGAAGGCATGACGTAATTTCGATCACGTGAGGTAGTTAGCCAATCGTGGTTGGTATGAGGAACCTGGTTAACTCCGAGCTATTACGGCACGGCGATTGGGTAACCAGATAAAGCGCCCCCTTGCGGCCAAGAGGCGCGAACTTGGCGATGTGAATCAGCGGGGGAACAAGGAGAGTAGGGACGTCAGTGATACAAGCTGAATAGTATGAGCGTAGCATGCGCTTTGAAAGGAAGCCATAATTTGGAAGAAATCACTTTTCTGACTGATTTGTTAAAAATCTCATTTACAATGTATCTGTCTAGAAATCATGTTATATTCATGTTATGCACGTACATATAGTACATGTATATGATGTAATGATTTTTGAAATAGGGGGTGATTTTTCAATCACTCGGCAGAGCGAATGTTGATAAGCAGCATTACTGATCACTTGTACAAGAGTGTCCCCAGACTGATAGATCTGGGCACAAATTTCCCCACTTCCATATAACTACAACTGTTCAATTATCAGGGTTTGACTTTTCCACGAGAATCCGATTCCCATCATCTCTCCAGCAAAATAATGAAATGGGATTCCAACCAGATTCCTGTAAAATTTTACCAATCCATATAGAGATAATAGCTGTGGACTCCTTCAGAGTTATATTGCGGGGATCCGGTTGGATTCCCAAAAATTCCAACGAAAAGCAAGGCCTGAATATTCTTTTCGTTATTGGACAGTTTTGACTTGGTACATGTATTAGACAGTTGTTGGGCAGAACTACATAATGTATGCACTTTTTGTATACAATACAAATTTCCAGACGACAGGTGTCAAAGCTAGGAACATGGCAGCAGCACGATCAGTTTGGTTGTGATCTTTCAGTGACATTCAACCTGACTGAAGCAAACATTTCACAGCATTTATTTTTCATTTCTGTCTCAAACTTAAAGTGTAACTGTCAGACTGTGGTACTTTTGCAAGGTTAGGTCATACTCAAGATAATCATTCAAATTATAGAACGTATTTATAAACCTGTTTCTTGTTTTACGACTTGTATTAAGCTATTGTAGTACACAGAGCCACAAGCATGTCAGAACTTGTGACATTAAATTTAAATGGAATGATAAACCACGTCACGATCCAACATTGTTTCAAACTGTTCCATTCTATTCATTGCCGAGACGTCCCGCAGACGATGCAGGATGCTCAAAGTATGATGTCATTAACATCATCTCGGACGTCAAAAGGGGCAGTGCAGATTTCTTTACCACTGCAGAAAGCTGCATTTGAATCTTCCGAGACAGAATACGAGTGAAACGTTTGGGGGAAAACTTTACTACCTTTTGTTATTCACATCGTTACCTTGAATATGACATACACTTACTCAAGTTCTGGGCTCGTCTCCTCCCTACCGCCCAGAACTCATCCATACAAAACCATACAAACTCAAGAATCTATGTTGACAACTGCAGTCCAGAAAAATGTATGAAAATTTTCTTGTCACAGTCCGACATGTAGGCCTTACTACATTGTACATGTACCAAGGCATTGTAATGGCAACCAGTCATGCCAGTGGCAAGAACAGTGTATTGCTCGTGACACAGACCGTATTTACCATGATTGCCACGATTGCCGTACTGAATAATGTAGAAGTTGAATAAGTCCATCTGCTTACTGGCTCACCATAAAAATCAAACTCGGGGAAAGCAGTTACATTTAATTTAGCAGTATCTCATTTCTATAACTATTCTAAATTTTGCTCGACAAGAGTAATTATTCACTCTCCTGGAAAAGTAAAATGTACTGGAGAGTATTATCGACGAGAATGAATCACTTTCAAAATATAAAACCTAGGAGAGTGATCAACAGCTATCTTAAGTCTTACAAAGTCGAGAGACTGTAATAACATGTAGCTCATTTGAAATTTGTTCATGTCACAGCTCATTTTATTATGTATGTGTATGTGGTTCCAAAAGACGATTTCATCGAATCCCATAGAATTACAAGAAGGTACTGCCATCCTATTTTCTCTGCCAAATCAACTGTTCACCTTGAGACGGGTTAGAAAAGCTAAGACATTACAGTTGAGTGGCCTAACACTGGCTATTGTTGGACTAACAGCTCAGCGAGACACAACAATTTCAAGGTAGAAACCTAAGCTAACACGTGTGCACGAATCTACAGGTTACGAGGGAGGTTCACTGAAACAATGGCGACAAAGACTGTAATCTTGACGGCAAGCCTCCGACAGGAGTTAACAGGCATTCGCCAGGAACTTGTGAAGCACTCTCGAATAAACCATGTTAGCGCTAGTTAATCTGTGCTAAGTTGTACCGAGTTTGTGTAAAATCTCGTCTTGTTCTCCGACAAAGCCAGTGCCTTCTGGGTCGCGAGTTCCTGAAATGATGGCTAAAGGATTATGACACTGCCCCATTAGATTACCAAGAGAGGATTGTTAGGAGAATGGGCAATGTAAAATGTTGAATCTGTTAAACCAAGAAATGCTATAGATTAGTGAAAAATGGCTCAAGGATATGTCTGATTACGTGTTTAATTGTTGACTGTCATCCATGTTGGCTCTGATCATTCGCAACAATGCTGATTTCGTGGAGGTGGAAATGTCACAAAGGAAGCCGGACGCCAGCTGGCTGTACACACTAAACATGCCTAAATAAGCTTGATGATGCAGAATTCAGGTGCTAGGCATCACATAGATATACCACAATTCCACAACATTCAGACTGGAAATTCACACAGAATATCTTTTATTCGATTTCCCTTAACTTTTATTGTCTGGTTTTACTTACACAGTTAACATCATGCGAGGCCAAATTTCCTTTTTCTAGCATGTCTAAGGGGTAAACTTTGCCAGGAAAGACATTGTTGTACATGTAAGTGCATGTAGCTGACACATTACATAACATTGCAGTCCTCTCACTTTAATACATGTAACAGGTTAGGGAAAACCTCTCTCTAAAAATGGAGGCAAAAAATGTCGTTTTTGTCCAATAAATTCAATGATATATCGAAGATAGGAACATCCGCCATAGGCGACCATGGATATATTTATCCGCATCGGATGGTATTGAAAAAACAAATTGTCGTCTATCTAATTTGCATAAGAATAGACGACAGGTTTTGTTCTCTGTTAACAATTAGACTATGCACACTTTCATTGGAAAACCACTGTTCCAGCATGTAACAATATTTAAAGTAAGTCGCCTGAAGGTAGCATTATGATGAATAAGTCAAAAGTTATCAAGCGAAAACGACCTTTTTTATCTCCATTTTCAGAGAGAGGTTTTCCCTAACCTGTGTACATGTAACTATGACCTGCAGCAATTGTCAGGTAAATGCTGTCATGAAGAGTCCACCTCAGCAATGATTACCATGGTGATACATGTAGATTCGACAAGATTTCTCCATTGCAGATTTCAATTAAGCGAGGGTTCAATTTCTTGGTCGTCAATTTCTTTTTCTCGTCTTGCTGCATTTAATAGCACAAGGCTTAAACATGTTAAATCGATATCAATAGTCTTACATGTACATGTAAGTAAACCATGAATACAATGAATGAAATTGTGACGAAAAACAAGGCCTGCCAGATACAAGTAAACTCTCTGATAGCAACATTCAACAACATACAATGTAATGAATCGTTAATTAGTTGTTGGACATGTCTTCATCAATTACTGCTCATCATGACCAGGGTTTTAAGCCAGGATTTGATAAATTATAACATTTTGTCAAATTTGGACAGTCTATATCCCTGTTTCTCCTATCTCTCCCATGTTAACTTTTCAAATTTTTGGCAATCCAAATTTTGAAATTGCCTGTATAATGGACAGGTGGACGAGGCTAACACTGTGCTCAGGACACCATCACTTCCAAATCTACACACTTGTATGCGAGTCCAACCCTACTCTGTCCGCCTAATGCTGTTATAAAGAACATAAACCAAGAATAGGGTTCCTACTGCCTTATTATAACTGCCCATCTCTGTACCAGCCCCTGCACTCAGATTGGGGCAGTACAGTTATTCCTACGAAGTCAGCTACCATCTGCAAATTGTCCGGTAGTCAGCCAGTCAGTGAGTGAGAGAGTCCATCCGAATCCTTTTGTCGGCAAAATAAGGAGAACCGCTGACATTACAACCGTAATTTTTTGCATGAAGGTGCATTAGGGGACCGTTACCAGCAAGTTCTGAGCTGACCTACTTTTGATGAAATTTTTTGGTGATTTTTGATGAAAATCACTGGTGATTCTGACTTGGGCCGTGCCCATCTTAATATAGGCGGAATTTCAACTTGGGGCGGGGGGATTTCCAAGAGTTCAGTGCGTGTCGGAGTCCTAATGCCTACCCTACATTGTACTTCGTAGGTCCTGTGACGTTAGTCACACTGCCATGTGACATGAACAAACCATTTAAAGTAACAGCCAATGAATGGACAGCGTTATAGTGTGCTTCGCCCTGTTCACAGAAAAGCCGACTTCATAGTGGCAATATGCTGTAGAATGGCCTCTTTGATGTGCTCGCTGAAAGGACATGTAGGCGTCTCTCCAGTTAAAACAATGACAGCCACTCACAACTGGAGTTAAAAGGAGATGAAATATATGACACATTGATGTCTTCCAATTTTTTCAAATATGGGCATATTTTGAAAAGGTCATGAGGTCACGAAGGCTGTTCGGAAAGTCTATTAATAAACGATTGATCTTTGTCCTGACGAATTCGTCTTCTGTCATAGGTCGGATTTGTCAAACGAATCAGGACTAGGGATGATGAGAACTGTCAGACGGAGTGTCATCTGTAATTCTACTCCGTGATCCATCTTGAACATGTATATGTGGTAAGCTTACAGTGAACTAAAAATACAGGTACATCAAACTCTCAATGACTAATACATCATACAATGTACAGTAAATTAAAAATATTTTTCTGTCTGTTTTTCATCTTATGATGAGTGATGTATGTAGCTGGGGACCCAGCATGTGATGGGTCATATTATCACAGGTTTACCACCAGACAAATGTGTAATCTATGCCCATGATCTAGCGACCTGTAACAGATGTTTCAGGGCTAAAATAGAGGCTACGGTTAACCTGCTAAAACCTCAACTACCATTAATATTCAGATTTTGGCTCAAATTTCTCCTTTGTCTCTAATAAATTTGACCACGTTCTACATATAAATCTAGGAGGGACTGCATAGATACGGTCAACTTGGTCCAACATTTTTTTTGTTTTGTTTCATTTTATCAACTTTCCATTCTGATAAATTTGATCGACCCAATATTTTGGGGTGAGAAAATTCACTTCCTGTGTGTGAATTATTAGAGCGTTTATCATTACGCAAATATGTAAGCTGTCTCATAGAAACCTGAAACTGAAATTGTAAAAACCTTCCGGAGTCGAGAATTGGGTTTACTTTTTTCACCGAGTCAATGTCTCATGTCTGTATAATTTGTGAGAGATGTTGATTGCTCTTCTAGATGTTTTACTGCGAGAGTGATCGCTGTTTTGCAAAAGTGATTCACCCTTATCAGTATTACTCTCAATATTTTACTTTCCAGGAGAGTGATCAGTAACTCTCCTAGGGGGAAAGTCAGGGGAGTGATGAAGCAGGAGAGTGATCACTCCCCTTAAACTGAGAGACTGCAATTACAGCACACCTCTTCTAGTCGCCATTTGTACTACAATTTCACGTGTTGGGTGGACATGTGTGGGGCTGCAGACATGTGAGCATCATCAGAATGTGACACTTACGTAACCGGGGTGATCATGGATTTGTGTGGAATGCACGTTACGTCGTTAGTCATGTTAGTGAAAAGATCATGTGACTCACCTTCACGCACGTTGATGATATGTGGGTGCTGCAGTTTGGCCATCACTTGGATCTCGCGCCGTATTCGGTTAAGGTCCTGATCATCTTCAATCTTCTTCTTACGGATATATTTGATGGCAACCTGTCGATGAAACAAAAGAGAAAGTGAAACTCAATCAAACTTTACACAAATGTATCACTGAAACCTCAGAAAAGGTTCAGATAGTTTGCAGTGTCTAATTGAGAGATTCTGAATGAGCAATCTTTAAGCCTAACAGCTCTAGTAATTAATGCAAATTTTATATCTTTGAATGAAAGAATTTAATAATCACCATACAGTATGTACATGTACAATATTAATGTATATATATATGTATACAGTTGAGAATGGCAGGAATAAACCTCCGTCAGGTGTCTGTGAACCAATTAGTGTTTACACTTTTTTATTAATTTGGATGGGCTATCATGATGGATTTTACTTTCTTGTTCATTAATATCATACATGTAGTAATAACACAGGTCTACGATCATGACGATTATTTAGTACTTGTAGCCGATACTTAATAATCAGATAATGTTAATGTCCTTGATGAAGTGAGAGTTCTAACAGTTTTTAGCTACATGTAACAAGGCCAAACATATTTTATTTGTTAAAGTATTTTAGTTGACAAACAACTTGATTCTTTTTTTTTTATCGATTTATGTGCAATTTGTGCCTTCTGTCAGCGAGATGTTTTGGTGTTTTTACTCCGAGAAATATGCTAATATGTGTACAGAGCCATTAAAATGCCTCTGCCGTTGGCAGGCGAGCAAAAACTGCTAACAGCAAACTATTTGCCACCAGGTGAAAATATGGCTTGATCGTTATGAAGTACTGTACATGTGTATGAATGTATAGTTCAGATGAAATCAGGCAGCGTAACATCGAGTGGTAGGCAATCAATAGAGGGTGGGTCTCCAGTGAACACCTCGCCACACGGCCATGGTCCATGCAGATCTACCTAGGGCTTTTTATTGATTTTTCCAATCTGCCGGTATTAAACCAGCACATTCCTTGCATTCCTGCTCCGGATTAAACGACATATGGTCGCGGCATTAAATAACGTGAAGACATGTTGAACAAACGTTGGACCTGAAGTCTGCGGCCCTTTTTCCTTGGTCTCAATGTACATAACCTACTCGGCTGTTCACATATGCTACACTTGCTCACATTCATCAACGACTTCCTGGCTCCCATAATTACGTGTATAGCAGTTATAACACACCTGTATGACCTCCACATAAAACATTACATAACCGACAGAAAAATTCAAACGGGGATTCCTGCACCGTACATTATGGATTCTCGGACATATTCTACATTACCAGAGTATTAATCAAGGCAGGGCACGTCATGTGACTGGAGAAACGATAAGCTGAGAATGATCACAATGTTAAATTTTTTTTTTTGGGCAATATTATGTGATATGAAAGTTCATCTAATTCGAGTGCAATTCATTTGGGTACATCGTACAAGCCCCAGCCAGCCTGCAAGCAGAAAGCCTGCAGGATTAGCTAAAGAAATGCATAATGTAATAAAACTGTCTGCCAGTCATATAGATTGAAGCAGTTGATACAAGCATGTATGTATACATGTAGATGCTATTTGATCCAGGAGGACTGCAGAAATGATGGACCTAGACTTAAAATTATGACATCTCCCATGAACATTAATGTACATTTAACAGAAATCATCTTAGCTTGCTAAGGGCATTTCACGTTTCACTTAACACTACCCTTAGATTTTCGCTGTGATTCGGCATGTATTTCACACGGCGCCATCTATCTAGAGGGAGATAATCCAGTTCGAAAGTTGTTCCCAAAGCATGAGGTCAAAATGTCGGCCCCATTTAAACGAGCCAATGAAATGATCTGTATTCAAATATTTCTAAGACATGCAAACATGTCAGTTTCACGAGGCGAAAGACTAGGGGAGTCTACGCGAGGCCAAAACGAAGTTGTGCGAATTAGCTATTTTATTTCTCACTCTAGTGGAGCATGCTTCTTTGTTTATCTTAAGAAAAATCATATTACAAACGGCCTAACATATTTGAAAACAAAATAAAATCGGCGGCAGACCACAGGAAAATGATATGCTTTTTATTTTGTGATGGGGGCACTCCGAGGCCCACCATGGGATCATTTCAATCGATCGCTTTCTGGAGGTGTGTCTTCGTTGTATGAATGTGATTGCACGGATGTAACGGGACCAGTCGGATGTGACCATTTGGGAAACGCCCTACAGATAGCACCCGTTACCGCATGGCTACGAGCAGAAGTTTCTACGTATGATCGTGCCATGCGTTCGGATGATGACAGAAATATGCACTGTAAAGCCACACAAACTGAGTACTGACATGTACTCAAGACATTGTACATCAAATGTAATGTGGATAGATCTAAATACATGTAACTTGTAACATGGAGTTTATCAGCTTAACCCTTTGAACACGACAGTTTTCACGTCTTTTAACACCTTACTCTGAGCTCCCCGCTAAAAAAGAGATAAAAATTGTGTCGAACCCTTCTCGGGTATGAACGTACATGTAATCTGAACAGTGTTGCTCAACCCTTGGGGACTCTACGAGTGGCAGAGGATCCCTTTTGGACTTGGGCGACCAAACTATACCTGTCATGCCTGTGAAGCGGATACGACTTAAAACGTTATCTGATTGGCTGAATAGTAGGTTCTGATGTCAGAGGCAGCAAAAGCGGATTGTCAGGTTCAAAGGGTTAATAAACTCCATGCTTGCAAGTCTCCATTTACATACAATGTACATGTATACCGTGTTAATTCTGCCTTTCTTATTTCTAATTGTAGGGTGAAAAAAAAACAAGAAAATGATAATGGTACGAGAATAATAATATGTACATAAACGCTACATGTAGTGACTTCATAATGCTCACAAACAATGCAATTTTTTCGTCATATTTTTTTTTATAATCAAGAATTTATATTTCCTTAAAGGTTAAACACATGCACATTTGAGCCATTAGAAGGGGAGAACAATTAAATCTCAAAAAATCTTAACGCAGGTCAAAAAATCTGAATGCAGCTCAAAGCTGCAGGGCATGGAAGGTTTAATAAAGACTCGATCAGCACAGGTCTTCAGCATGAAGCCCGAGGCTGAATCTATATATGCTAACTGAAACCACTTAGGGTTTAAGCTCCAATCAGGAATTTAATTTGACACAGACACGAGATCTTCAGGAAACAATTTAACATCCGTGTGTTATCTATACTGAAGTTGCGTTTAACCTAAATGAACTTCTTGAAGACTGATTTAAATGCTGGAGCAAATATTTCAAATTAGTGCTTTTCTAAAGTTAAGTTAGATGAAAGCATCCAAGGCTGCTAAAAAACAGGGAAGGAATTGGTCATGTTCAATATATTTCTGATGTGTCTCTCGTTGCATACGTGATGATACGAGACTTCATCAATACTGAAAAGAAAGTCTAGGCAAATGAGAGTTGCATATGTGGTACCAGTGGACGATGGAAACACTTTTGTTGAGGCGTTAAACTGTTATCACAATTGTTTGACAACCCAATGAAATTACCTTTCCCCGATAAAGAACACAACACCGAAGATTAAAAATTGTATATTATCTGAACTAAACAAGATAACATTTTGGTAGTAACCCTACAATATCGCCGAGGTCGGTGTCCGCATCATAGTGAACATTGTTGCCCAGAAAGCAGATCGGCTTTCATTCATGGTTTATGTATTCATGCACACAGCAACCTGCAGTCAAAGCTCAATGACATTGTTATTGTAGACATGTACAAGAATGAAGTCACTGAATCTGATTCATATTCATAATTTATTTGTGTGGCAATTGACAACCAGAAAATAATATAAGTAGCCTATAGGTCTTCTTCAAGATTACACGTATGCCTACCGGTACATCGAATAATTATTTTAAAATCCATTCAGCAATTGCACACAGAAAAAATACCCTTACGTTACTAAAAAATTCAATCACAGACACAGAAAACCATTATTAACATCAAAAAATAAATTTACCTCCACTGTCTGGCCCAACCGGAAAATTATTTTGTCAACTTCAACAGGTCAGGGCAAAGCACTAAGTGGGGTATATATCGTAAATCCCAACTGCTTCCCTATTTGGATATGTCGCTGTTAGGATCTAACCGGCTTGCAGTAAGGCGCGTGTTGACCGATCCCGAGAGGTTTTCATAGTGCTTTGAAGGGAACGTAATGACAAGTGCTTTCTGGTTGGCTCAGCCGAAGCACACGCCAAGCTGTGGGGGAATCTTCTGATGTTGCCGCCCACCCGCCAGGTTGGCTCCATAATGCGGGGTAGAATTATGGACTCGTCCTTGACGTAACCTTGAGTTAACGCAGAGTCCATGAACCTATCCCCCTTGCCCGACTCAAGTAAAGTAGTTAAAATGCGGTCGTGATGTCATAAGACTATTAAATATTCATGAGCTGGGCGCTCCAAACACAAAATTCAATTGAAATCAGTAAGATCCTACATAGCGACATATACGATTGGGGAGCATTGATAGGATATTAATTTATTAAGATTGGGTATATATCCCACCTAAGATATTAAATCAAAGTTTGGATATTGAAATATATCCTAATTGGGATATTTTCACCGATTTTCATACTAAACGGCAATGTTGGATTTCGGCATCAAAACTACCAAAAACAAGATAGAATCTACTTCACAAAACTGACAATACGATTGTATAATTTTGCTGACCTTTTCTCGTCGACATTATTCTCTGTGCAATTGCAAATACGTGCAATACTTTTTGATGTTGTTGTTGCAGTATACTTCCCATCAATAACCACTGTTGTATGTCTTTAAACGAACAGAAGAACTACTAGCACAATATGCCAGCTTGAAAATATGGAAGTATGAATAAAATATTCAAATTGCGATATTTTATCCCAATTGGGATATATATCCCAGTTAGTCCTTTTCCCTGACCTGTTCAACGAGCTGTCATTACGGATATGGTAAGAATCAAGAACATTACTTTTGCTGGATGACAAATGATGCAGGACGATAAGATCAGTCAATTTGAAAATTGCAGTAAAAATGATGCTTTCGCTTGATGAAATAAATCAAGTTTTCCTTGCAAGAAATGTTTTCAAACTTAGCACACAAAACGGCGGCTTTCAGTCATGCCATGTGCATGCTTTCAGTCATGCAGTAGCGCGGAAACTTGCAACATTCATTTATTTGATAATGCGCCGGGAAACAAGTAATGAATTCAGTGACGGGTATAAAACGTTTTACACACCTCGATCTGTCCGACTGATGATCTGTCAAAACTCTCCAGTCGACTGATGGAACGAAAACGAAACTGCCTCCTCGTCTCTCCTTTTCAAACTCTCTCACCGGGACTGCACTATCATTTTGGCAGTGCGGTTCAGCCGATCTTAAAACATGACGTCTTTTCGTAAATTCGGTGTATTTCATTGGCTATCAGAACCGAAGATGAAGTGGGCATATTCCGTGACTACGACCTGTGCCATATTGACCAGTTTACAGACAAAACACAATCTTTCGAAGAAAATCTCTCAAGATATCAGCAGAAGTGTTGTCCAGGAAACGCATTCGACATATTCTTCAATATCTGTACCTAGAAACGGCTCGTCGTGAGACTAATTCAGAGAAATTATTCGAAACTAGGTCGAACTACTTCATAGCGCATTCAATAAACGGAGTGACTCGGAACTTTCAGTCATTCTCTCATTTTGCGCAGGGGTGTTGTAATGAAAACCATATCGCTTGGATAGATCGCACCCCTGAAATTACCCATAGGCCAGTTCACCTAGCATTGCAAGAAACAGGGAAACTTCCCTGTTTAATAAAAAGTGTTTATTATTATGAACCGAGCCTTAATCTGTTAAATCTATACATGTACCACATATGTACATGTCAAAGGCGATCTTGTGTTATTTAATATTTATTTGAGTAATATAGCTATAAATAAATTAATTCAATACACTCTTCTACATGTGACAATACTGAGCAACGTCACAAACAATTATAATAACTTCTCATCGAAATATAACACATTCTCTCCTAATAATATCATGAACTTCGTTCCCTCATCAAACATGTATTTGTGCAAGAATGTGAAATCTGACGGTAACTCATACATAAAATCAACAGATCAAACTCATTCAAATGGAATATTCAAATTTCGATCATGTACATGTAACCGTTAAAACGATCATACATGTACTAAAATTATATGCGGTCAATAGTGTGGAATGTTTGGGCTGATCGCTGTGATCAGCCGAGCATGTAGAATGCATTGTTACTTCCTATTTCAGATATATGTAAATCGTGCACATACATGTACATGTACAGCAGTGTGTGTGTGTGTGCACAGCTGGTAGTCTAATAGCAATTCCCCGGGTACATTGTACATTATAATTCCGGCTCAATGGTTTACCCCCAAAATAGCTGTCGTGTATGTAGATTATTATTGGAAGAATCAACGTCACTCATAGAAGAGAGTGAATTGCGATCCCCTGAATATTTAGGCTATGTTTATACACCCTGGTTAAAAATAAACCCTAGACAATAAGTAAGAAATGATCTTAAGGAATGCTTCCGTACTGGGTTATTGGGTATCAATCGCCACTGTAATTGGCTTCAATTTAAGGGGCCAATAGGCCTATGTCTATAATCTTGTTGACTGGCTCAGAGTGTTTCAAAGAGCTGCTTAAATCAATGTCATTAAATCTCTCAATTGGACTGTTGATGTACTCATACCATATTATTTAAATAAATCTTTATTCAGACGGATGAAAGGTTTTGAACCATCTTTAAGCGGGGTTAATAGAAAATGTACACAGTAGTACAATATAGCCCCATTAGGGCAGTGGGTGAATTTTAAAAGGCCGGGATTCCTGAACATTTTATCGTCTCTTTTAACAATACCGAAAGCAACTAAAATAGAACTTACATCGTACCTGGAATTAGATTTTCTTTAAACCCAGGTTTCATGTAGGAAGGAGTAAAGTGATAGGGTATGGCAGATATTAATCTGGACAAAAAGTCCATTTACACCTTTAAGTACATAAACATTAAAATACATTTCTACATGTATCTGAACAAATTAGACAATGGGCTAGACACATAATGATAGGGTGGGATCTTCAAGCCCTCAGGTGTGGTGCCCACTAACTGGTCAATGAGGAAATGGACACTGGTCAACCCACAGCTGAGTCACATGTGGTATCACTAGACACTTGAAAAGGGATTAAATGAGGAATTTGTTAAGGAATTTGAAGTGATCAGGTGGGCGTTGATCTTGCTTTATTTATCATCAACAGATCACAGGTTGAAATAATGATAGGTACAAACATGTAGATGCACCCCCTACAGTCACGATGTTGGTAAACTGATACTATTCACATGTGATACAGACTGTTATCTACTAAAGGTTCAGCTGAAAAGAACCAATGAATATGAAGTTTGAATTCATATCAGCTTAGTACTTAACTAAGAAGATCAAGGGGCAACATTCCTAGCTATTATTATTTCCCCTACAAGTGCATAGTGTGTTACATGTATTGAAGTAAAACAAAATGTTATCAACTGATATTCGATAGCCATCGTCAAATGACATCCGGCAAGAAACTCTCGATCTGCGTAACTCTCGAGAACAATCTATCTACACCATCAAAGATACATTTGTAGCCTTCATAATTCGATTTACCTAGCAATTAAGATGCTTAAGAATGCAGTATTTGTTTTTACTTCTGGCATAATTTTCAGTTAAATTTTTCATTCTTTGGCTGAATAAAAGTAATCTCTAGAACAGAGATCTCTTCTTTTTTTGAGAAAGAAATGAGGGAGTGAGCTTTTTGCTCACTCCCTCAAGTCAAGCAAACAGCCATGACAGCTCTTTCGTACAATCTTCAAGAACAATAAAATTACAGTATTTTGGCAATTTTTAAGACAAAAATGCGCAGAACTTTTTTCTCTCACTTTTTTCATCTTTTGCTGTCCATGATAAAAAGGTTTGATGTACATGTAGTGCCATCATCCGAACGCATGGCACGATCATACGTAGAAACTTCTGCTCGTAGCCATGCGGTAACGGGTGCTATCTGAGTGTAATAGGGCGTTTCCCAAATGGTCACATCCGACTGGTCCCGTTACATCCGACATCGGTGCCATCACATTCATACAACGAAGACACACCTCCAGAAAGCGATCGATTGAAATGATTCCATGGTGGGCCTCGAAGTGCCCCAATCACAAAATAAAAAACATATCATTTTTCTGTGAACTGCCGCCGATTTTATTTTGTTTTCAAATATGTTAGGCCGTTTGTAATATGATTTTTCTTAAGATAAACAAAGAAGCATGCTCAACTAGAGTGAGAAATAAAATAGCTAATTCGCACAACTTCGTTTTGGTCTCGCGTAGACTCCCCAGTCTTGCGCCTCGTGAAACTGACATGTCTGCATGTCGGAAAAATATTTAAATACAGATAATTGCATTGGCTCGTTTAAATGGGGCCGACATTTGACCTCATGCTTTGGGAACAACTTTCGAACTGGATTATCTCCCTCTAGATAGATGGCGCCGTGTGAAATACATGCCGAATCACAGCGATAAACTAAGGGTAGTGTTAAGTGAACCGTGAAATGCCCTTAGCAAGCTAAGATGATGTAGTGCTAAAAAATAATGTGTTGCCTGTGGAGCTTGAAATTAAATGTATTCATTTTTAATGGGTAAATTTCTTGTTGCGTGTACATGTGTGTGCAAATGTATGTAGTGCTTGTGCTGTTTTGCCATTTTGTGTGAACATGGCGAATGGTACATGTACATGGCTATCGGCCAATCAGCATCTTCCGTTTGTAAACAAAACTGAGTGGGCTCACTGTGTCACAGACTGGTACTGTGTGTTCTTGTGTAATAATTTAGCATAAAACTTGTTAATTCTTTTACAACTGAGATACTGGATGCATCTCAACAATTCTCTTATACATGCATGTATATGCTCCCTGTGTCGATCAAAATTGAAACAAACCGAATGTGCATGTGCACCACGTTTTTCTGCACAGTGCAGTCAGAGGGTATTACACCTACAGTTTTAGGAGGTTACAAACTCTGACAGTAAGAGAATGAGTCCTGCTGGTTAGTGGTTTTACACTCCTGTACTCAAAGCCATGGGGAGGATGCATGTGCGATCATGACATCATGAGAGATTAGTCAGATTAAGGGACAGATGTGGAGATGTTAATTCTCCCATCACCTTCCCTCTGTCCTCAATCAGCATGGCAAAGCTGCTGCATCAAGTGAGTGAGTCATCCAAATGTGGATTATTGCTGGACTGTCAACAGTAGTGTTCTCATAAGCAGCCAGCGAAACAAAGGAAGATTGTGTGCTGGCCTGCTGGGCTAGGTTTATACATGTACATGTAGTGTCAAATCCATATACAACTGTCAGGGATACAGTGAGTGAGTGAATAGGTTGAACGTCGCTTTCAACATTTTTTCATCTATTTCACGACGACGGGGAAGGGAAGGGAGGGGCGGGGGTACATGTACCTACTTGTAACAGAGCAGATCTAATGTTGCCATCTTTACAGTGCTGTCTCACTGAAATATTATGCCGTAGGCAGACATGACACCCCACTCGTTCACATTATACTGAAACCGAGCGAATCAGTCCTTGTTCTATCCGCTTAATGCTGAGCATAAGTGAGGAAGCAACAAGTTCCATTTTTCAAGTCTTTGGTATGACCTGGCCTGGGATTGAACCCAGTACCTACCGCTTACGAGGTCGACACTCTAACCATTAATCCACGGCAGTGATACAACCTGCTGGCAATTTGCAAATAAGTAATATTCCAGTAATCTACGGTAATTCCTCTAAATTAAATCCCTCTATCAATATTCAATCACCGCCAAGTTTGGGGGCAAAATTCAATCCGTGGTTCTAGTAAATATGATCACCATATAAAATCATTGGAAAACGAAGAAATAATGCATTATATTCTTGATATTGAACCGTTGTTCCATCCAGTATGGCAGAAATTTGCATGGGTTTTCCACATGCAGTTCAACAAGCGAGCACTGTAGAGCTCGACCTGATGTCAACCCAGCATTGGCCCTGTATATACGTGATGTCATTTCTATCATTGCCCAATTACACGGTACTTGTTCTGATTT
Source organism: Hanleya hanleyi (assembly GCA_036873755.1). NCBI lineage: Eukaryota > Metazoa > Mollusca > Polyplacophora > Lepidopleurida > Hanleyidae > Hanleya > Hanleya hanleyi. The sequence goes on from JAVTVY010027881.1 coordinate 102,786, forward strand.
TGTCCATCGTGCTGTCTGTATGCTTTCAACCATTTATTCAACAATTTATCATGTTCAAAAGTAATTCCAAACAATCTGAATGCTTCCCAAAACAATAATTCTTCAAATTAGGAGAAGTTGGACATGAAGTTGACATCAGGCCAGTTATGTACATGTATACGTATAGCACACATGTACATACTAGACACTATTCACTTCTTCTTATACTGTATGTGAATGTAGCTCTGTTCTTAAAAATATTAAATATTGACATTTCTCAGGAGATTAAAATGTAATTTACATGTACAATGTAGTTAACAATAACACTTCCTGGTGAGAGATCCGGTCAGGACATGTACAGTATTTATCAGGTGTAACTGTGGCTGATTGGTGGTTAAATGTGTGAATGCTTACATCTGTCACCATATGAATGTAGACCACAAACATGTGCATGATCAGCACTGGGACTCCTAGCATTTCCTGTTTTACACCTCAAATAGTTACATGCCACTGTGATCAACATGGGAATGACTCAGTGAACATGCTCAACACCACTGTGTCATTTAACAACATCTGCAATTCACATGAAAATTTTACCAATCTGGGTGTATGTATGGGTTTGATCATCTTCGCAAACCCAGTTAAATCAAATCTTGATAGAGATCTGGTTACCAGTCCTCGCCATGAAAGGCGAGCGATCGCTCCCCTTCTCCTCCACACACGCCCAAAGGTCGCAAGACGAGCGATTCGTCGCTCCGCCAAATCCGAGAGAAAAATATTTATTTCTTCAGTCTTTATCGGCAGTATTTTTGTCACCTTTCATTCACTGGTTTTCGTGGTTGCGGTTTCGATTTGCAAAGGAAGCGGAAGTAAGACAACTGTCATGCGCAGTAGAATAACGCGACGTCACAAGCTCGTAACCTGGTAACAGTCGTCAGTTGGCAAGACTGGTGATCTCCAATTTATTTCTTGATCTATCCCACGGTTCACCGCGCGACATACACAACCGTATGCCCAGCGATGCACTGTGGGATAGATGAGGATTAATTTGAAGAGCGCCAGTTTTGCTGTCAGTTGGCGGTTTTCTTTGACTTGCATCTGTTGTATACCTTCTTGCGTTTAATTGAAGTTTTCCACATCATTGTTGGCATTACCATGGCAGAACAGAGTCATACCGGCAGTACAAAACAACTAAAAGGGAACCGGGTAGAACTGAAAACTTTCAAAAGCTGGGGCACGGCGGTTCAGTTACAGAACAGTGGAGGCAGACAGTCGGCAGTATGTCAACTATGTATGGTGCCAGTTGTGTGCAAGTTTTGAAGACGAACTAATTAATTATTAATTGTGACTTGGATCAAATATAAATCAAACACTCGTGTGGAGTATTTTATGTATTGTCTTATTTATTGCAAGATTCAAAGGAATACCAAAATGTCTGCTAAAATAACACTGCTCGCCTTAGGTGAGCAATCACTCGCCCCAAACATCCCAGGAGAGCAATTTCTAGATGAGCGATCACTCGCCCATCCAGATTAAGGAGAGCGATCTGGCACTCTCCCACCATTTTGCTCATGGCGAGGACTGGTTACAGTGGGTGGTAACCTCCTCTGCCTTGGAGTTGTTTTGCATCTAAATGTCAAAACTGATCTACATGTATGTTGATAGCCAAGCAGTTTGAATGTTGTTGTGACAGGTGACATCACTACAAGCCAAAATACAATATATATCTTCCCTTCAGTGAACACGATGTTCATTTCTCACACATAAATTTAAATCGTCAATTTCTGGGAGAAGTGACTATATATAATTTTGTCTAGCTAGCCCATGAAGAAAAAATCTACAGTTGCATCTGATTGGCCGAAGCGCAATACTACCATTAATTACAAAGGTTGGGGTATAAGGTAATGCAGGGTAACTTTGACAGTGGGACAACTTTGACACCTTTTTGTTTTAGTTGTATTAGCAGATTGTTACAGCTCATAGACAGTTATCTCACCTTTATATATAAGATACTGTTATCTGCTGAGGCAGCAGGGGGGTAGATGGCCATCCATATGACACTCTTCATTTAAGATGGTCACTTAAGGTGGCTCCCTGGTTACAAGAATGGCTGTTCTGCGCAGTTTTTTGCGCATAGCAATTACCTCCCTTGTAATCGTACTCTTGTGCGCGAATGGATAGAATGAGATACTGTGACATGCTGCGTTTACTAAGCATCCCTTGTGACGTCATGACGTCGAATGGCAAACTCTTTGTTGGCGTGGCATTTGTCGACGTCATGACGTTGCATTGTTGCGACTTCATGCAAAATGGCGGGGAAAAGTGTGGGAGTAGGTAGATTCGGAGCCTTATTCATGCCCTTTTTTGGATGGTGACCTACCTTATATTTGAGTTATTAAAAAACTACATACTTCAAGGAATACATAGTAAAAAATGAGAAAATTGACATGACTTGAATATTCTGAAAACAATTATGTCTCAAGTATTGGTGTTTTATAGTAATCACATTGTACCAATTTGCCACAGGTACACGTTATACAAGCTGAAAATTAGAAAAAAGTAATACGCTATGCCCCAATTTTTATATCATTTTCTGATATAGGATGGACTTCCTGAGCTATACAAAAAATATGAGAAAAATGACATGACTGCACATCTAAACCAGGGAGCCACCT